>JAWPHD010011509.1:0-83274 GCA_037043455.1 Cyrtodaria siliqua
TGATAACGATCACTTAGATAGGATGTCATCCATGCAAGTGGCTTACCGGCTATTCCAAATTCATGTTCAAGGCGATCGAGTAGTGTGCTATGATCGATGGCGTCAAATGCACATAGAGATCCAGTAATACTAAGATAGTAACATTGTTCTGGTCTAAAGACTGGAGAATGTCACTCTGGACTTTGAGTAAAGCAGTTTCGGTAGAGTGACACTTTCTGTACGCCGACTGATGTTTCTCGTAAAGATCGTTAAGGGACAAATGCTGTTCCAAACGTTTGTCGACTACCTTCTCTAACACCTTTGAGATAAATGGAGATTGGACACAGGTCTGTAGTTTTTAAGAGTGTTTTGATCAAGGGTTGGCTTTTTTAATAGAGGTCTTATACGTGAACTTTTAAATGTCTTTGGTACGTATGCCGAGTGTAGAGATGAGTTGATGATCTTCGTCAGAACAGGTAAAAGTTCATCAAGACATGATTTCAACAACCATGTTGGTATTGGATCTAATTCACACGATTTATTCGGAGATTGTAGGATTATTCGTTCCACTTCCTTGGATGTAGCAGGAGTAAAATCTGTCAGATGATTTTCTAGTGGTACCTGAACCCAGTCAATATTCATGGAATTGGAACCAGAATGATTTCCTGAAGATATATCGCATCTAATGGTTTCTATTTTGTTTATGAAAAAGTCACTGAAATCCTGTGCCAGTTTCTTAGATGAATTGTTGGAGGGTAGTATGATATCATTTGAAGCGCCTAACAGATGTTTGGTTACCTTAAAGATATTTTTTTGGTCATGTCCACAGGATTCTATTTTGTCAGAGTAATAACTGACTCTAGCTTGTTTAAGTAGTTTATCAACCTTTGCACATTGGTTTCTGTAGATTTCGTGGTGAACTGTTAGTTTGGTTTTACGCCATTGTCGTTCCAGCTTACGTTTCCGGTGTTTAGCGTCATGTAATTCCTCATTAAACCAAGGACAAGATGGCCTGAGAATAATCGTCTTTGTACGTAACGGAGCATGCTTGTTGATAAGTGCTGACAGTTCATCCGTGTACACATTGACGAGATCATCAAGGTCTGTGCATTTTAAAGCATCGTGTAGAGTTTCTGATGTTTCGATATCGGTTTTAAAGGAATCAATGTTTATATAGCGAATTTTTCTGAAAGATACAGTCTTGCTGACAGGGGCAGGTCTTGCCGCTTTAACACTAAAAGTCACTGCGAGATGGTCACGCGCTACTTTTCCAGAATTATCAGACAGGCCGGGATCAGTAACTTCTACATTAGAAACTATGCTCTCAGTATCTCTAGTGATCACAACATCTAACGTATGTCCACCAATATGTGTGGGTTCACTGACATGCTGCCGCATACCACACGAGTCAAGAGCACTGATGAATCTGGCAGAATCCCTATCTGTGGGATTGTCTAAGTGGAAGTTAAGATCACCAACAATTATGATGTTCTTATCTATAGTTGCATATTTATCCGCCATATGCATGCCATCTTCGGGATGGTTACACTTTTGTACTATTGATTTTATTAATATTGAGTTCTGCTCAACTCGGGGCTAGAGGTAGCTAGCATATTGCACTACCGCTCATGAACAGTCTCAATCAAACCGAGACTACACTATTTCGTATGTGTCGTTTTCGGCCGTTTCCAAAGGTCCATTATCATACTCTTTATTAATGCGAGAACACCGAGGCCTGGATGCGAACAAAAACTCCCATATTATTTAAATAGTCGATCTATAGACATAACTTTCGACATCTTATTTGAATCCGTTCTGTACCATTTTTTTTTAAAATAAAAAGGGCATTTATTAAACAGGAGATTAGTGTCGACGCATTATTATCTCTGTATATCGATACACTAGTCCCATATTGATTGAAGATATTTAGTTACTGTATTCAAAAGTATATATTCTTGTTCATTTTTAATTAGTGCCACATTTAAATAGCTGATTAAATAGTTTATTACCGTCTCATTATTTACGTATATTTACATATTTTTTTTAAAGATACTACATACAACGGAAATGATTGGAATCTGTCTGTTACGGTGTTACATTAGCGCAAACGACGTTTACAAGTCAATGTGCTATGGCACGATGGTACGACGGCGGTGGTAGGATGGCGATGGTTCGATGGTACGATGGAGATGGTGCGATGTTACGATGCGATGGTACGACGGCAATAACGCGATGGACCATCGTACCATCGCCTTTGTATCGACGTGTTAACTTTTATTTGTAAAGTTGTTACAATTCGATGTGCGATGGTAAGATAGTACGATGGGGGAAGGTACGACGGTAGGCTGTCGATAACGTGATGGACCATCGTACCATCGCCATCGTACCAACGTACTATCCCCATCGTAAAATCGTGCCATCGTACCATCGCCATCGAGCCATGTCACATCTACTTGTAAACGTCGATACGCGATGTTACGATGGTCTTAACGGCACCGTAGTTTGCACATTGTAACATGTGTTAAATACTTTTTAATACTAATTCGTGGTGCAGCTAACCAACTGGTGGCTACTATTTGTCTACTGACCTGAAGGTTGAGGATGCTAGCCCCATATTACGTTAAAATATTATACAAAACTACTATCGAATTAATATGATTGATTGGTTCTGAAGCCGGTTATGCGTTCAACATTCGAAGTCAGTTCTACCTGCAACATTCGAATCCAGTTCTACCTGCAACATTCGAATCCAGTTCTACCTGCAACATTCGAAGTCAGTTCTACCTGCAACATTCGAATCCAGTTCTACCTGCAACATTCGAAGTCAGTTCTACCTGCAACATTCGAATCCAGTTCTACCTGCAACATTCGAAGTCAGTTCTACCTGCAACATTCGAATCCAGTTCGGCGTTGAACATTCGGACCCACATTCGCGTTCAACATTCGAAGCCAGTTCTGCGTTGAACTTTCGGACCCAGTTAACCATTTTAATGTTTCTTTCGCGTGATATCATTATAACATGCAACTGAGTCAATTAAAACAGCACTGTTCATACCAATACATACCTCAGACAACTTTGTTGACTTTTAACATTTAGCGGTTAACGGATTCCAGTAAGCGCTATATGTTAAATTTTATAACATTTGAGGTTTAGTAATTTTCAACATTTAGCGGAAGTTATTTTAACATTTAGCGGACTTTTTAACATTTAGCGGAATTTTAACATTTATTGGTGCTACACTGACTTTGAGTTGTTCAAAGAATCTAAAACATTCTATGCAAATCTGACTATGCAAACTTGATTGAGAACAATCCATATACATTGCTTCCTTCCGTGCACACTAGGACTTGTGGAAAAACAGGTTTAAATATGAAAATAAAAAGCAATACTTTCAACTTTCGTATTAATTTGCCATACAAACCGTTTCCTTTAGTGGCACAGAATCGTGTTCCCTTGTGAACCATTGATCACGGTGAAAATACTCTTTGTGCATTTATGAGAGTGATCATCTTGGATTTGTTTTATTAAGATTAAATGCATTTACAACATTGATTAGTTTAATTATATAATATTGATAAAGGCAATACAATTAGCATATCTTAACTGAAATCCTTTTATGCAATGTAACGCGAGTTTAATTAAGACTTGCTTTTTGTCAGAGTTTAACGGAGTATTGAATTTATACATGCTAGGTTTTTGTGAATAAAATTGTGGAAAATACATTCTTCATAATTTTTTACTAATACAAAGTGATGTTATTCATCTTCTAGATCATTAGTTATGCAATTTCTATCAATATGTATATGCCACCCTGTTTTAATTAATCATTTATAAGACGACAGTCTTAATTTAGCGATAGTATTTCTATATTTTACATTATCTAATATGTTTAGGGAGCTACATATGTCAGAGTTTTCTTTTATTCCCCTATAAGTAGAGAGGAACATTTACCATACTACCACGCCACTGTGTAATGTAAATATCTCTTACTCTAGTTCTAAATATAGGAACAAATGAATCGAGTTTGACTGATTCTGGATACATCCAAACCTCAGTGAAACCTGAGTTTTTGTAAAAGATCTCGTACTTTAGAAGACCAATTTATAGCACGCGAATTTTATATTTATTTTCTTTGATTAATAATTGAGTTTACTGGTTGAGAATACAGTTATGTTGTTTGACTCCATATAATTGTGATCTATAACTGTACAAAATACTTTACAGTTCTTATGTTCCTACCTTTATGCAATGGATATCTTATCAATTCAGAAATAATGCGAAGTGCATTTCTGGAAATTTTAAATTTAACAACCATTCGCACAATTTTATATGCACGCGTTCAATGTATTCTGCTTTAGCAAAACATATAACAGCTAAATGAAGTAAAGGAAATATGGAGTACCATGTGTCACTTTAAGTGATACTCAAGAAAAGGTATATACATCCTTTACGAATAGAGCTCCGATTTTAAATTGCTTACGCATACAAGGTAGGGATCACGTGGTCTCAACATGGCAGAACATAACGGAAAACAACCCGCTTCAAAGTAAGATTTTCTTTATAGTTTCTTTATTACTTTACGCATTCCCATGTATTATAGCGCAAAATATGCAGAATTGTATGCACTTTATTCCATAACTTTGATTGTAGATGAATGTCCTGTAATTTGTTTGTTTAATTCGCCCCCATTTCCGAAATGTAGTTTTTCGAGTCGGTCTCGTACACTGGAATGAAGACATTTTCATGATACTCGTCATAAAATGTACTCATTTGCATCAGTTCTAGTCCCGCAACTTTGCTTTATAAATAAAAAAGTCATAACTACCACCATGCGCTACAGTGAAAATAATTATGCAATTACGAAAATGATTTCGAACAGTGGCTACGTGAAAAGAGATCTCGTACACTTGTGCGTATATTTTACGGGGTATATTGTTTATGCGGTGTACTTATGCATTACTGATCATTTCAGGTGCCGGTGTTAGTTCATACAGAGTACCAACATGAGAATTCGGGTAGGATAGTGGTGTTGATTTCCTACTGGGATTGCCAGGAAATAAAACGGATATTGTGTAGATAAACAACACGTCAAGGTGTAACACGCCCATTGATTTTGCATTGAGTTGTGTGTGAATTCAAATTTAAATGCCATGTTGTCATTCATATCTAGACCTAAATTAAAAATAAATAACTTACATTCTCATCAAAAATGACACATATGCTGCCAAAAATTCCACAGAAAATTGGGGGTCATGTATCTTCTAAGAAAGAACTTGTCTCATGAATGAATGCTCCCTTTAAAAACATAAACACTGAGATGCCATACCATTGTATTCATACTTCAAAAGAGTCATATTGAATAGCAAAATGGGATTATAATAATTTCTGTTTATTTTTAAAATAAGAAATTGTATAAAAAGATGTTTAAAGTTAAAAATGTCATAATTTTTCGCATCAATGTTTCTTTTATGTAATTATCAATATCAGCATAACTATAATTTCCATTTGCAAAACTAATAGTTTTCCAATCTGTTCCATTGTGATACCTTATCACTTTGTTATTAAAATCTTTACTAATATTATCCCATGAGTAAGTCATAGAATTAATCTTATCGAGTCCAATGCCGTACTGTTTGTTCTTGCCTGATACTAATTGTCTGTCAAATACAGTTGTAAAATTACTCGGTGTATTTGAGCTATTAATTATTGACGCTTTTTCTGATGATATTACAATTTTTTGTTCCATTTAATATAAGTTAGATTAAATGAAATGCTTTAGTAGCTCTACTTAAGTTCCATTAATCATCTAAATAAAACAGTTTGAAACTTGATTTTTCAAAATTGAAAACTTGAGTAGTGTTGTCTGTTATAATTGATCTGAAAAGAATAGTAGATGGTTTGACATATACTTCAAATGTTTCTTTTAATATTCGTTTACCATTTTTTATTATCGGATAAAGTTACTTTCTGACCTCAACCAGTAATGAAAAAATAATAAAACTTTCTACATCTGCTCCTGTGTAAGTAAAATCTATTTTAAATACATAAGGCCTTCGTTAAGAATTTCTAATTTCTCCGAATAATCTTTTTTATAATATTCTTCACCTTTTATAAGTGGATTGGGTACAAAAGAAAACGCTTTGAGAAAAACGCGGCCACGAGAGGTTCTTTCAAGTTGTTTTCGTGTCGGATGTGATACATAATCATAGTTGTCTTGAATAATACTTATTCCATCTATCGTATATTCAAAAGTAGAATCCGACTTAAATATTCCACTTTTACTTTCAACTCGTCAGTTATACCAAGAATTGCTGTGTGGCGACTTTCAGACTTTTGATTATGCTCTTTAAGAGAAGCTATTTCACCACCAAAAGCTTTGCTTCTTTCACCCTGACCAGCTTTCAATTGCTTTGAAGCATCATCAATAGCAGTCTCAAGTTTATCAGTGTCAACCAGTTTGCTCAGAGCAATCTCCAGCGTCTTGCTGTCAACCATTTTCATTTTGATGTCTTCAAACTCTTTGCTGATATCGTCAACGTTAGTGCTTATCTGTTCATTTAATATTCTAATTTGGGTTATTTCGGTAGTAAAAGCAGTTCTCATTTGTTTTGAAGCATCATCAATAGCAGTTTCTAGTTCATTGTTATCAACCATTTGTTTATTGATTTCTCCAATCCGTGTATTAATATTTTGGACCCCAGATCTTATTTGTTCACTTAATTTCTCGTAGTTTTCACTATCTTCCAATCCATCTTCTTTCTGTTCCAGCTCTTTTAAAGCATCACTCAAAAGTTTTATTTCATCTTTTAAACCATTTTGAATTTCAATCATTTTCTCACGGATTGTCTGTAATTGCTTCTGTACCAGACTTAGTTTATCATCAACACCTGTTGTTAAATTTTTCATCCCTGGATGAAATAATTAATAATATCGTTTTGATTGCGCTCGCAACATAATCATCAAAAATGACTATCTTCTGATTATCTGAATATAAAGTATCCACAGGGATAAGGTGATCATTTGAACATTCTAATATGTCTTCAACAGGAATTTTATTCTTTTTTGCCATCTTTTCAAGATTTTGTGACAATACCTGATACTTCGACTTTTCTAAGTTTTTAGCAAACAAGTAAATTTTGTCATAGTAAACTAAAGTTTTTATTAGCATGTGAACTAATGTGTTTGTTTTGCCAGATCCTGAATTACCACAAATTAACATTCTAAAACAACAGTCTGGCATAAAGTTCCATATTTGTTTAAAATTACCGTTTTCTGTTTTCATATCATATCATTATAATAATACTTAGATAATACTTGTCTTAACTTATCTTAACTTATCTTAACTTATCTTAACTTATCTTAACTTATCTTATTTTAATCTAACGTTATATTATACATGTCTTTGTTAAAATGGAAAGAATTAGCAGATAAAAAGTAAAACGCGAGTGAGTGTGTTAAAGAATACGAGAATACAGTTATCCGAAAAAAATAGAAAAAGAAGCTAGCCGTCATTTATACACAGAAGTATTTAAACCTGTGACTAGCGAAATAAAAAGTCAGTCAGAACAGCTAACCGAGCAGTTAGCTTCTCTTCCGAAAATAAGTCAGCAATTAGCCGCTCTTCCAGCAGCAATAGGCGAGGAAGTACAAGAACAAAGAGAGTATCAGGGAATACCCCAGTTATTTGCTGAAGAGCCTGGTAAAGAAACAGAGCATGCAGAACCAGTACATACGATTTATCCAGATGCTGGAATCGACAAAGCGATGTTGGTTTTATTTTCTAAAAAAATTATCAAATTTGATTGATCTTTTTCGACCCTCTATTTTATCCAAAACCTTTGTAATTTTGTAAAACAAATCTTCAAATCTTTGTCTTTCCGTAGGAGATAAATTATATGCTACCAAGTATTTATTTAAATGGTACTTTCTATGGCAAAGAGTTTTCTTTCGGTTGTAGTTGTAACCTGCAATAAGATTATAACCGTTGTGAGAGCCACAATTAAGGCAAATACGCTCGTTATCAAAAACGTCATAAGTGCCATTATAATTAATACATGCATTGGCACATTTGTAACACAGCTTGGTTTTGACACAGTATTCACAAAGCTTCTTTAGATCAGTCATGACAAATAAGATGCAATCTAAACATACTCCAGGGGAATCACTAATATCCGAACATACTCCAGGGAAATCAATAATATCCAAAACTCTTTCACAATATTATTATACTATAGAATTATATTTTTAAATGTAAGCTTAAAGAAATATTATCTTATGTAATATTATAATGGAACAAGTAGAACAGGAAATCAAAAACCTTAAGGAAGATCAAATGACATATGCTCAAAAGGTTGATTTTGAAGATATGAATAAACCTGACAAAGAGTTAATAGTTTTTACAAACTTTCAAGATCTGACTGAAAGAACTATAACCATCCATGGCACAACAACTAAAATTATCATGGAAAATATAACCCCCAGATATAAACAGGTTGCGTGCTTTTTGTAACAAACACATTTCATCTGCAACACGTTTTTTTGTAACTGAGGATTCTTTTATTCTTTACTACGGCATTTTGTTAGACTAAGGAATTGATATTGTTGTTTATGCCGGTTAAATAAAAATAATGTAATCTATAGTATATGAAAAGTTATGCAGAAGAAGAAAGAAACACTTTGATGAAGAAAGACAAAATTATGAAAAAGTAGCTGCCTATGAACAGACTCTTTTAACTAAAGCAAACGGGGAAATCAAAGAGTTTGAAGAAAGTCATATGAAACGATTGGAAGAAGGTATTGAAGCTTTTAAAAAAGATTGGGCAATAAAGGCCGAGCATGAAGCTAATACTGCTATAAAGCTTCTTATAGACCTGGCGATAAAACAAATTAGGATTTTTAGTGAAACACGAGCAGATGCGGTAGCCAAGAATGTTGAGTATTTCAAGGATGAATTAATCAGCAAACTGAAAAACCCTCATATAATTAATACTGATATCGGATATTATGAAAACTTTGAAATGTTTATTAAAAGCATGAAAGCATGAAAGAGATGATTAATGAAAAGCATCTTGATTAAAACGACTTTATAAACTGTTGTGAGCATGTGGAAAAAAGAAGATTGCTAATAGCTGAAGGTGATCTTGAAACCGATGATTTCGAGAGATACTGCAAATATCATGTAAATATCAACCAGATGGTAGATGACAGGACTCTTGAAAAAGAATGCTTTTGAAATACTTGGGCATACTTCTAGATGGAGAAATAGATGTTCTTTTAGAAGAAAAATAGATATTCTTTAAGTATCAGAAGATGATGACGCTAATACCGATGATGATGCCATTTTGGTTGAGAATATAGATGACGATGAAATTAGAGATTTAAGCACCATTCCCGTTAAAAATATTTTTTATTTATTTAATTAGGCTTAAAGAAATAATCTCATGTAATATTATATAATGGTTAGAAAAGTTGTGGAAATTGTTAAATTACCAAAAACAATATAGCAAAGTTATGGAAATTGAAAAATCACCAAAACAATATAGCAAAGTTTTTCAAGTTCTTGTTATATGGGCGAAAGCCCAATTAAGCAACTTTGGTTTACACAACCACTTGTTATAGAGGCCCTTGAAAAGGAATTAGCACAATCAAACGGTCTTAAAATGAATGTTACTTTAAACGTTTCTTAAATAAAGTAGCACATGATAAAGAAAAAGGTAAAATAACCACTTATAAAACAGCTTATTTTGCTTCCAAAACATTATTAATTATAAACAAAACTCAAATTGATGATGCGCTAACTGAAGCATCTCCTGGAATTTTGGAGAAAATTGGCAATTGGCTTTCTGAAGGAAGTGGTTGGACAATTACATCAGTTGATGCACACTACATAAATCGAGTAAAGTATAAGCCTTTGCGAGGTAGTTCGTTTTTAGATTTACCAAAAGAACTGCAACACCACACAAAAGGTTTAATAAATATAAAAAATGAAAAAGATAATGAGTGCTTCAGATGGTGTCATTTGACTTATAAATTCCCTGCCAATAATAAACCACAAAGAATAGCAAAGTACACAAATCATATTGGTGATCTTGATTACAAGGGAATAGCATTTCCTGTCACAATTCAACAAATCCCAAAAATCGAAAAACAAAACAACATTTGTTTTAACATATTTGGATATGAAGATAATCAAGTATACCCTTTGTACATATCAAAAAATAAAGCAAAATAATCGTGTGATACGCTTTTGATCACCGAAAAAGAAAAAAATCATTACGTATGGATAAAAGATTTTAACAGTTTGATGTTTAATCAAACAGCATATAAGGGAAAACAATGGTTTTGTAAAACATGCTTGCGGTGCTTTACATTAGAAAGTGTCTTTAAAAGCATGAGCCTGATTGTCTTTCACTTAACGGAAAACAAGCAATAAAAATGCCAAACAAAAATGAAAAGTTTTTTTTTAAAAACTACGACAGGCAGCTAATGGTTCCGTTTGTTATATATGCTGATTTTGAAGCTGTAACCGAAAGTATTTAAAAATCCTAAAGAATCATACACGGAAGCATACCAGCAACATACTGATTGCGGCTATGGGTATAAGGTTGTTTGTTGTTATGATAATCAATATTCAAAACCAGTTGTAACGTATAGAGGATCAAACGCTGTTTACAAGTTTTTAGAACAAATGATAGAAGAAGAAAAGTGGTGCAAGAAAATTATGAATACATATTTTAAGAAAGATTTGGTGATGTCCTCGAAAGAAGAAGCTAAATTCCAAGAATCTAAATCATGCCATTTTTGCGGTAATGGTTTTGTAACAACTCTCAAAAAAGATGACCCAGGTCGTACAGTAGCATATGAAAACTCTGTTAGAAAAGTCAGGGACCATTGTCATATAACTGGAACGTATAGGGGAAGCGCTCACGATATATGTAATATTAATTTCAGGCTGACTAAAAAAATACCTGTTGTGTTTCATAAGAGGATATGATTCTCACTTTATAATGCAACACATCGGAAAGTTAAAAAAAGAAATAAATGTTATACCGAATAACATAGAAAAGTATATGGCTTTTATGTTAGGAAAACATTTAGTGTTTATTGACAGTTTCCAGTTTATGTCCCAATCGCTAATTTAGTAAAAAACATCCCTTCGTTTCAGTATACCTCTCAGGAATACTCCGGGGACAAACTAAAATTAATTAAAAGAAAAGGCTTTATCCTTATGATTACATGAACAGTTTTGAACGTTTTAAGGAAGCTAAATTACCTAGCAAAAATAACTTTTATTCTCAGTTAAATGATGAGCAAATTTCAGATGCAGATTATGATCACGCTAAAAAAATATGGAAAACATTTAAGATTAAAAATATTTGAGAATATCATGACCTGTATCTTAAAACGGATGTGCTGTTGCTGACAGATGTTTTTGAAAACTTCAGAAAAATGTGTATTGAGTATTACAAATTAGATCCTTGTCATTACTTCAGTAGTCCTGGTCTGGCCTGGGATACATGCCTTAAGTTGACTGGCATTCAACTTGATTTAATAACTGATATTGATCAATATTTGTTTGTGGAAAAAGGATTAAGAGGTGGCACAAGTTATATTGCAAACAGATATTCACAGGCTAACAATAAATATATGAAAAACTATGACAAGAAAAAAGAAAGCAAGTACATAATATATCTTGATGCTAATAACTGTTATGGGTGGGCTATGTGCCAGCCGTTGCCTACTGGTAACTTTAAGTCGGTTAATAAGATCGAAAAAGGAAAATCAAATTACATTGTTGAGTGTGATATCAAGTATCCCAAGAAACTGCATGACTCACATAATGATTATCCTCTTGCCCCAGAAAGTTTAAATATAAAAGATGAGTGGTTGTCAGATTATTGTAAAAGTTTAAAAAAAGAGTTTAATTTAGGATCTAGTAAAGTTAACAAACTTGTCACAACACTTAAAAATAAAGAAAAGTATGTTGTGCATTACACAAACTTAAAACTGTATAAAAAGCTAGGATTGAAGGTGACAAAAATACACCGAATACTACAGTTTGATGAATCAAAGTGGTTAAAGACATACATAGACTTTAATACTGCCAAGAGAACAGCTGGTAAAAATGCTTTTGAAAAGGATTTCTTCAAACTGATGAACAATTCAGTTTTTGGTAAAACTATGGACAATTTGAGAAAAAGAATAAATGTTAAATTGACTCACGATGAGGAGATCCTTTTAAAATATGCAACAAGACCTTCATTAATTTCTTGTAAAATGTTTAATGAAAACTTATTTGCCATAAACAGAATACAAGAACGATTAGTTGTTATGTTGGCATGTGTATTTTAGACTTGTCAAAATATTTGATGTATGATTTCCATTATAACTATATCAAAAACAAATATGATACAAAAGCTAAATTATTATTTACTGACACTGATTCCTTGTGCTACGAAATAAAGACAAAAGATGTGTATGCAGACTTTTACAAGGATAAAGAACTTTTTGATAATTGTGATTATGATTCAAAAAGTAAGTTTCATTTTAATGATAATAAAAAGGTTACTGGCAAAATGAAAGATGAAACTTGTGGTATGCCTATTGTTGAATTTGTTGGACTACGAAGTAAACTATATTCGTATATGTTAGATAATGATGTTAGTACAAAATAATGCAAGGGTGTTAAAAAGTGTGTTGTTAAAAAAAATATAACGCATGGTAATTACAAAGAGATTTTGTTTATGGCAACAGAAGCCCACCATGATATGAAAGTTATTAGATCGTAAAAGCATAACATAAGCAGTTATGTAATAAACAAAAAGGGGTTTTCAGCTTATAATGATAAAAGGTACTTACTAGATAATGGACAAGATACATTAGCATACAAGTAAAATACTCTATGGTAAAATACAATATGTTTGGTGATGATAAATATTAATGGATACTGGTTTTTTTTGGTAAAGTTCTTCCTAAGCGAACGGCAATCAAGCAGTTTGTATAGTTGCGAGGGGGGTCAGGGCAACTGGAGACAACTGATAACTGCTGATTGTTTGTCTCGAGGGGGGAAAACTGTCCCTATACCCCTAGTTTCTATACTACTCAGGTTGTGTGTACGTGCGTAAAATTGAGTAGACCATGTCATTTATAGCACGGCTGAAATATACCTGCAATTATAGCACGGTTAAGGACCTTCATGTTTATGAAAATTATATCATAAGCAAGAACAAAGGAAAACCATTACAGCTATGGTACAAATATCTCATATACACATATATACATACACATGTTATGAACCAGCGGTTAACGCGTGGGTTCGTCTGCTTCTGTGTTGGTCAATGTAATGATGTAAGTTCGTCAAATGAACAGCCGTGTGCATAATTATGCATATATTTTCATGCTATTAAGCATGATAAAGACTTCTGATTTTGATAAGTTCTGAGATATGAGATTTAATGATGATAGTTCGTCAAATGAACAGCCGTGTATATAATTATGCATGTATTTGTATGATGAAGATTTCTGATTAAGATCAGCTCCTGGATCTAATTGATTGTGACTTTATCACAACGAGATGTTACACAAACCGATGCAAAATATTACAACATAATTGTTTACTTGAATCAGATAAGCTAAATCCATACAGTGTGCATCAATAGTACATATCTATGGAAGTAGACACATGTCATTACTCATCGAGTCACATTAAACGGACATCGGACCGACCAGTCATAGCATAACCCTTATATCATCAGCGTCAAGCAATGGATCTACTAGTTAAATATTTGGTGTGACCCGGTCGGGGATCGAGCCCATCCATAAGAATCGACACTTTTTCAATTGACAAGTCGGGCTTCCGATGGGATTCGAACCTGCAGAAAATCCACGTGTCCGAGTAGGAGACCAGCACAATCTCTAACAACGCCGATACGGGTCGCATCGGTTGGAAGCGAATCAAGGGCCTCAGTAACTAACAAGAACCTGTTAACAAAAGTTTCATTGAAACTGTAGATTTTGAAAAATCATATATTATATGTGTTGAAAATGACGTAACACACCAGTCCAACAAACAAACATTCAGGATAATCTACGTATTATACTACGACCGCGGAAAGTTTTACATTTAGCAAATTGTTCCCAGTCATATTATCAAAATGTTTTGAATATTAAACGAGATATGAGACATTTTGGCATCGAAGATCCTCGTGGAAAAGCATTTGTTTGACAGAGACTCAGCAGAAAATGACCTGTATATGTTGCATCTAAGATTGCTACCATGTTATATAGACATCAATATGTCATCAAAATCTTGAAAAGCTGCATGCATCTGAGAGATAACAAAGCAAAATAATTTAAAACTGATCATATTAATGACCGTTTTTGGTTACACTCGGTTTGCGGATATGAGGCGTTATACTTAGGTGATGGAGATATGGTGTTATATATATATATATATATATAGTACATATGTCACATAACTAGGTTTAAATGTTTCACCACATAACAAGGTTTGGTATCAACACCCAGTTTCCTCGCCAAATGATATATATATATTTATCATACAGATATCACTTTTCTGCCTAATAAAGGGGTGACCTAATACATTTTGCCAATAAAGCAAATCAATGCGGAATCCCCCGGCTTTTATTGTACGTAACGTTATCTGACGTCATGCACGTAACGTTGCCAAACGTCATAAAACAAACAAAAAACAACAACATGGCGGCGTCCTCGATAAGCGTATAGGTAATAATAGTAATTCATACAGAAAATTTGGATAATCTACATGATAAATAGAATATTATGTCAGTGCCTTTTACTATCAAGTTTATTAGGCTCGGCACGAACACGAAGAATACCATTCTTCATTTTCTAAGCCTCGCCTGATAAACTTGATAGTAAAAGGCACTGACATAATATTCTCTATATAAACATTTAATCTGAACTGACTGTCTAACATAAGTAACAACACATGAAACAACATGCACAGTTGAACCTGAACATATGTTGGAACCATAAATTCACATAGAAAGACTATTATAACAAGAAACAATATCCACAATAGTATTTTGCTCATCTATATAAAAAGGGCTGATACACAAGATCCCCAACTAATTTCATATTTTACCTAATATGTGTAAATGCTTTGGGTCTCTTGATATTCATTATTTAGCGATTGATTTAGAAACACGTGATATACTGATGTTTGGCAGTCCTTCCGTAATACATTAATTCGTTTCAGCAGCAATGTATCTACACTGAACTTGGAGGAACATGTTATTATTTATGGTAATAACATAACACGAATGGTAAATATATTTACAAGAGAGGTCATATTGCATTGTGAGTAAAAGACTTAGAGCCAAGCAAATGAGCAATTGGAGGATTAGCTTTGTATTGGATTAGCTTTGTATTTAGCTTTGTATAGGATTAGCTTTGTATAGGATTAGCTTTGTATGCCATAGGTGCAGCTCCCAGTGAAGAAACCAATAGGAATATATTCCTACAGTTTATTCCAAGGGATTAAATGGACACACGCCAATCTTGAAGTGTTTGAAATGGGTGTCTCGATTTATATATATATCCAGTATCATTTTTACTAATACCCTGGTCACATTTAAATAAATCAAATTTTAAGTATTCACTATTTCGTCTTATTATACTATAAGTTTTAATATGTTTTTGGTGCAATAATATCAAAAAATGAATACTATGCAAAACCAAATTGCTTAATACTGTTCTTGTAATTAATATTAATGATTGAACAAATGCAAGTTATGCAGAAAAACTAGCAAGACGCCGTGAGAGATTGCCGTGTGTCCCTTTAACAGCCATATAACGGACGACGATTACCGCGAATCAAAGTTTCGAATGACCCTTAAATCCTCTGTGAGGTTTCGAGAAAGAAAGTAATTAATGGGAGTGGAACCTATTATTAAGTAATTTGTAAGTTTCGGCTATATCAGTATTCCGTCTTGATTTTAGAAGTTCTAGTTCTGTAGAACCTTAACACATAGAGAGATACGGCTTCTGAGAAAGTCTAAGTTATTCTCTATGTTTGGAAACCGAACTATTTCTCCATACGTACTATATATGTACTGGCCACACTCTCTTCTGTGTTAACATAGTTTTATCAGAAACAATTATCTGAATTGCATGTTAATAGTATCTTGGATATGTCTACAATAATGAAAATTATTACTGATACTCTTGTAGCTTTCTGGTGATCTACTCAACACAAATTCACACCATCAAGGGACTATTCGTATTCGATTGTTTTACAAAATGCAGTAAACATTATGTAATTTATTCGGAATATAACTTCCAGGCGAGACTAGGATCACCAATTTGTAACGTCGTATTAAATGCATATTTAATATTTATCTTCACGTTAAGTTCTGTTGGCTAATTATTTTTAATCTCCGAAATTTTGTCTACAGTAGCTTCGGCTTAACTTCGTTTAACTTGTTTTGATAATTAATTGTATCCGCTCTTTTCAAACAAACAATAAATACAAAACAAATGTCGATGTTATATGGTCGGTCTCGTCCATATTTGGCACAGAGGATTGCTAGGATGCCTCGATGACAACAACAGTTTCTGAACTAGGGTCTCCCCCTGGTACCAGAGTACATTGTCAAAAGGTCCAATTCATCAAAATGAACAGTCAAATTGACATTTTAAATATCTGTGATGACATTCTTTGCATTCTTATTTTCCGAAAAGCCCAGTCTTAAAGATAATACCATACCGTCAATAGTATTTACCAACCATCTGTGCGGGGCCTTTGACTCCTCAGCTAGTTAATATTCTTAAGGCATCAAGCAATCAATGCGCCGTTAGATCGTTTTCACAGCCTTAAACACTAACCCACAGATACCCAAATTAAACATTGGAAAGAAAACGACCTTGGATATTGTAAAAGCTAGTAGTTCACAACGTTGTCTTTAAACGAAACGATCTTGTAATGTATATTCTTCCCAAGCCCCACCATTCCGA
This sequence comes from Cyrtodaria siliqua, assembly GCA_037043455.1. Classification (NCBI taxonomy): domain Eukaryota; kingdom Metazoa; phylum Mollusca; class Bivalvia; order Adapedonta; family Hiatellidae; genus Cyrtodaria; species Cyrtodaria siliqua. The sequence continues at coordinate 16,979 of JAWPHD010011509.1, forward strand.
AAAGGACAGATACTTATTTATACTTTTTATTCATTCGTAATATGATATCATCATGGTCTGTGGAGCGCAGTGGTCTAGTGGCAGTGTGTTGGACCCATGATCCAAAAGTCGTGGGTTCGATCCCCGCCATAATAATATGTGTTGTGTCCCTGAGCAAGACACTTTATCTGCATTGCATAGTACTTGTTCTACCCAGGAAGACAATCAAGAAGTACCTTAGAAGCGAATCGCTTACAACAGGTAAAAAAATACAATAAGAAATCAAGCGATTGAGGCCATGGAACCGTACTGGTCATACGTGTAGGAATCAGTTCCTACATTTTGAATTACGAATGCAGGAACTAAATTTGCCCAAACCATTGCAATACGTAAATGCTAGTACGTGAATGCTCATACACAATTGTATGACTGTACACATTTGAATTTCCCACTTTTCAGTAACTGAAGTAAATAATTCAGCTGAATACCGAGTTTCAGTTTTATAAAACTTTAGCACATTATCAGGGTTTCACACATCCGCGTTTCCTCTTGTATTGGTATTGGGGCACCAATTACTCACATTATCAGGGTTTCACACATCCGCGTTTCCTCTTGTATTGGTCATGGGCCACCAATTACTCACATTATCAGGGTTTCACACATCCGCGTTTCCTCTTGTATTGGTATTGGGCCACCAATTACTCACAATATCAGGGTTTCACACATCCGCGTTTCCTCTTGTATTGGTATTGGGCCTCCAATTACTCACATTATCAGGGTTTTACACATCCTCGTTTCCTCTTGTATTGGTATTGGGCCACCAATTACTCACATTATCAGGGTTTCACACATCCGCGTTTCCTCTTGTATTGGTATTGGGCTACCAATTACTCACAATATCAGGGTTTCACACATCCGCGTTTCCTCTTGTATTGGTATTGGGCCTCCAATTACTCACATTATCAGGGTTTTACACATCCTCGTTTCCTCTTGTATTGGTATTGGGCACCAATTACTCACATTATCAGGGTTTCACACATCCGCGTTTCCTCTTGTATTGGTATTGGGCCACCAATTACTCACATTATCAGGGTTTCACACATCTGCGTTTCCTCTTGTATTGGTATTGGGCACCAATTACTCACATTATCAGGGTTTCACACATCCGCGGTTCCTCTTGTATTGGTATTGGGCCACCAATTACTCACAATATCAGGGTTTCACACATCCGCGTTTCCTCTTGTATTGGTATTGGGCCTCCAATTACTCACATTATCAGGGTTTTACACATCCTCGTTTCCTCTTGTATTGGTATTGGGCCACCAATTACTCACATTATCAGGGTTTCACACATCCGCGTTTCCTCTTGTATTGGTATTGGGCTACCAATTACTCACAATATCAGGGTTTCACACATCCGCGTTTCCTCTTGTATTGGTATTGGGCCTCCAATTACTCACATTATCAGGGTTTTACACATCCTCGTTTCCTCTTGTATTGGTATTGGGCACCAATTACTCACATTATCAGGGTTTCACACATCCGCGTTTCCTCTTGTATTGGTATTGGGCCTCCAATTACTCACATTATCAGGGTTTTACACATCCTCGTTTCCTCTTGTATTGGTATTGGGCACCAATTACTCACATTATCAGGGTTTCACACATCCGCGTTTCCTCTTGTATTGGTATTGGGCCACCAATTACTCACATTATCAGGGTTTCACACATCCGCGTTTCCTCTTGTATTGGTATTGGGCACCAATTACTCACATTATCAGGGTTTCACACATCCGCGTTTCCTCTTGTATTGGTATTGGGCCACCAATTACTCACATTATCAGGGTTTCACACATCCGCGTTTCATCTTGTATTGGTATTGGGCCACCATATTACTCTGCCTATTCGCCCTCCTGTCTCTTTTCGATAACGCATTCTAGTCAGGCGCAAGCGACACATACACTTTAAGAGATGCACACGTCACGATATAAGCCCTTATAAACACAAACATAAATCTACATTTACATTATATACAGAGGGAGCAAAGATGGAAGCAGCTTTGAAATTCAGTGTTTTTCTTGGCTTAATGTACACGTTAATGGCTGGAGGTAAGCGATTATGTATCTATATAGTGTTCACAGTTGCAAAATTATATGTCCACGAATTACACATTTAAACAGTATTAACAGTAGTATAATGAAAGTATTAAAATTAAAACTGAAAACATATATTTATATGTTTTGATTTATATGTTTTGACATATACGTTTAGATTTATATGTTTTGAGATTTATATGTTTTGATTTATATGTTTTGACTTATACGATTAGATTTATATATTTTGATTTATATGTTTTGACTTATACGTTTAGATTTATATGTTTTGATTTATATGTTTTGATTTATACGTTTAGATATATATGTTTTGACTTATACATTTAAATTTATATGTTTTGATTTATATGTTTTGATTTATATGTTTTGACTTATATGTTTTGATTTATATGTTTTGCAGACACAATGCTGACATTGGCATTTGGCGGACTGCCACCACCAGAAGGTATGTGACGTCGAGCCCATACGGCTTTACAATAACATTGCTTCTATTGTTCGGGGCGCTTGTTTTAGCAAAAGTTTTTTCTGCAATAGCTGCAGTAGCTTGAGCAATTTAAATAATATGTACATAAATTATATATCATTCGAACTGGTAATTTTAGTGGTAAATAACAATACCTCAGTTTTGAAAATTGGTTGAGAAATAAATATTTTACAGCCCAAATGATTTTTTAATGGGGGCTTTTCCCATGTAAATTCCTTGTTGGTGGGACAGTAGAAAATTAAGAAATTTCAAATAACTTCAGTTAGCCGTCATAGTTTGCTATAAAACTTTCAGGGTGTCTTAATTTACGAATATCCAACAATTTAAAACCATTTTTGAATAAAAACTCTAAAATTTTTTTTTTCAAATGTTCCATGCAGCAGAATTTTGCATTGAAAATGCACCATCAAAAACAGCTTTTGGGAATGAACATTTTATTTGAAAAGTAACGTATTTTTACTTACCACTAAAAATGTCTGTTTCACTGATATACAACTTATTTAGGTACTAGACGAATTCTGTCTGAACAGTTAAAAAAAACCTTTGGCTAAAACAAGCGCCCCAAACTATAGTGCTTATTTAGGTCAATACACAGACCTAATAATAAATAGATTGGACACTAGGAAACTTATCTAAATTTCACGTGGCACAGTGCGAAATTTTCACAAAATATTTCCCAACTGTAAACACACAAATCATGAAGAGTTTTATAGATACAAGTTATATTCTTGCCAAATCCCAGCACAAATTTAATTTTCTTTCCAATGATAGTATTTTGCTTTCTCTTACATTTAGAACAAAAAAGGATTTCAAGTTGACGGAAACTTTTACTATGAGAAAAGCGAAAATTGATCACATTTTTAAATTTAAACATTTTTTTATACAATTTCTTATTTTGGAAATAAACATAAATTATTATAATGCCATTTTCTATTCACTATACATTTTTTGAATGTATTCTCATCAAAATCAGTGAATAATTGAGAGAGAAGATAAAAGGAAAAGCTAAGGTGCCACCTGATATTTTGGTTACTTAATTGGTTAAGATAGGAAGTTTCCTATCTGTTTATTAATATGCCTGTGGTCAATCCTTATGACAAGTAACATGGAAGAGATACACTTGATTGTGAATAGCATGAATAGGATATTAGAAAAAAATATGAATTACATGGGTATGATATAATTAAGAAATAAAATATTTCCAGCGGCTTTATATTGTCCCAGATCAATACCTGGTGGGCGGGACTTGAAGACCATCGATACCAAGTGTCGTAGGCCCGCGGTTTCGATGTGTTTCAAATCCCAACCACCTGGTTTTGATCTCGCACAATATAAACCCGCTGGTAATATTTTATTTTTTATCTGACATGGATTTTTATGAATTTTATACAGACATTTTTGAGAGATTGAACATAATACAAACACATTCTCACAACTTACATTGTACGTCCATCTCTCAGCACTAAATGAAGAAAATATGCAGCTTTATCGTGTTTCAAACAATTTAAATGTGTTGTTTTTAACGTAACTTGGCTTAAAATAACGTAATCGTTGTTTTGGATGTTTTTCGGCGTTTAAATAGAGAATATTATGTCAGTGCCTTTTACTATCAAGTTTATTAGGCGAGGCTTAGAAAACGAAGAATGGCGAGGCTCTTCCGAGCCATTCTTCGTTTTCGTGCCGAGCCTAATAAACTTGATAGTTAAAGGCACTGACATAATATTCTATTTATCATGTAGATTATCCATATTTTCTGTATGAATTACTGTTATTACCTATTTCTCAGAATGATACGCTTATCGAGGACGTCGCCATGTTGTTGTTTTTTGTTTGTTTTATGACGTCAGACAAAGTTACGTGCATGACGTCAGATAACGTTACGTACAATAAACGCCGAGGGATTCCGCATTGATTTGCTTTATTGGTCAGGTGCCTAATTAAAGCAAAATGTAATAGGTCACCCCTTTATTAGGCAGAAAAGTGCATATCTGCATGATAAAAATCGTTTTAAAATGACGTTCTAACGGTTGAAGGACGTGACGTCAGAGGTCTATATAGCTTTATTTAAAATGCCTCAATAGCCAATCAGCATTGAGTAACCCATGTTAGATATGTAAATAATGAATAACACAGATATGCTATAAACGTTATATTATGAATTGCACTGAAGTAATATAAATGTAATTACAACGGTCATAGATGGCAACTGTATACTTTAGTATGTTTTAGAAGTATGATATGAACTGTGTTACTCTGAAAAAGTTCTAAAAATTAATCATTGTTTGTTGTTTATATTAAATATCATGTTTGAATTTCTCTTCAGTGTCTTTCTTACACAGGCATATTAAATTGGTGGTAGAAGTTATGCACACAAAATTATATCGAGCCTTTGACACTTGAATGTCATCATTTCTCGACTTTCATTTAAATTTCCTAAATTGAGGAACCTTTTACTACTGATAGTATTTAACAGCCATTTACATTTTACATTATTCTTTGTCAACAATATATCCGACAGGTAAGTTGTCAAATTTGTTCGTACATATGTTTAAAGAAAATAGTTTCCAACTCTACCAGTTCATTGAACAAGCTACAGCAGTTTGATTATTTACCTCTATGCTTATCAAATGATAAGCTCAGGCATATAAATAATTCAGGCCTGTTAAATCAGGAACACAATCTTGGTTTAGTTCGCTGATGTCTAGTAATCGGAGTCTGTTTTCCAAAGTCTCAATGATCTGGCTTTAGTGGAATTGTGTCATTAAAGCTGCTATACCGCCAACACCGGCACATTTTACAAAATATGTATACCTTTTCTAATCTTACTAACGATAAGGTATATATATATATATGTAACCTACATTTGTTGCGAATTCGAACTCCATAACTATAATATATAAATGCCAAAACCGGCCAGGCAATTGTTTATCGTTTCTCAAGCGTCGAATTATGAGTTACCAACTCATTTTTATTTACACATATTCAGTTACGGGTATTTGAACCGACTAAATAATATAGACTTTTCACTCGGCACATGTGCATTATTTTTATTACCTCATCACATTGATAAAGTTTGGATGAACGTTTTTTTAGTGAAATTTGGCGGTTTAGTTACTTTAACAAGTTAGCTGCAGCTGTAACAGAGGGTCCTGTCGGAGTTTTAAGTATGGTACCTGATCAGCGAGAGTAATGAGAGCACTAAATAAGCGTGAGTATATAATACGTTAACTACATATTAACGATTGGATATTATAGATTGCGATTGTATATATTGGCATTCATATTTTCTTTAGCAGATCCAGCGAGATTGTCCAATAGCTACAAGTGAAATGTGTATAATTACCTGCGAGAATGACACCTCTTGTAACGGACATGCAAAATGCTGCCCTACTCTATGCGGACAAGTTTGTAAAGCCCATATATCGGTGAGTTTTGCATAACCTGCAACTGTGAGATTCGATTTAGTTCAATATGATTTAGTTGAATATGACCCCAATCCACTGTAAATCAATCTTCTAAGCATTAGATCACCTGAGCCGAAGTGTCAAAAGTGAGCCAAGTGTGACCGTTTTTTTGTTCAATATAAGTTCCCGCGAACAGGACCAAAAATGGCCCCAGCCGGGTCCATATTTGAAATATGGAGATTTATAGTGAAAGCTCTTAACAACGATAAATTTGGCCTGCCATTTTATATCAAGTTTAAACGTCAAATGAAGTCCACAGCCTGAAAACATGACTCGTCCGGGTTCCTTTTTGTTTGTAATATTATATAGAGCTAATAGGGATTTTACACATATTATCATTACCACAACTTCATAATGAAGATGAGCATTTTGTAACAATTGTAGCACGGTCACTGATAATTCCCTTTGTATTTTCAAAGGTGTAAATAGTTTATTTGAAAATAACACCTGTCAGAATAAATGGTGTACTCTAACTACCAGTTATTGGAAGTTAGAGTATGGCAAGTACATGACATGGACATGCTACTAAACAAATAGGGTATGGTCTCATCTCGTTGGTTAGTTTAAACATCTCGATGGGCTACGCCCATCTCGATGTTTAAATAAACCAACTCGACGAGACCATACTCTATATATTACATGCACTGCGCCTTTTTGTTATGTTATTTCCGCTTGCACTTTGAAAATACCCTTGTGTATGCGCAACTCTTTCTTGTGCCAACAGCACTGACATTTCACAGATGTCAGTAATTTCAACTAAAGATGTGCACACCTTGTCGTATTTGGCCTGTTAACATTTTACTACAGTTATATTGTTAATTCTAATACACCCGCACTATATAGCCTAGTTTAAAATATCTCGTTATATTGAACGATATATCACTGTAATTTTTGCAACGTTAGGAGAATAAGCATTGCGCATTGCGCATTCCGCATTGTAACGTATGCAACGTTAGGAGAGCAAGCGAGGCAATGCGAAAGATTTCAGATGTTTGCGTTATTTTCACATTTTAGGGGGTATTATAATAGAAATAGAATATCGTTTACGGTGAATTATCTATAATATATCGCGGTTTGTCGTTCAATTGTAAACAATGTGAATAATTCGTTTCTGTGAAATTTACGGTTCAACATAGCACCATTGTGTTACACTGTTGTATAATCGTATTGAATCATTGATTAACGTTAACTATTGTTTTGTTCTAGATGGAATACCAGCTCGTAAGTATGTTTGGAAATCCTACAGATATGGCTTGCATCTTGTTAGGTGGTTTTAATTGTATCATTGCTTTTTTAATTGCTTCTGAAAATAATAAGCCACACTGTTTTCATTCCCCTGCAAAAAGGTTCGCACCACTTCGATTGTTTACAATTATATAATTATTTATGACTTGCATAGATATGTTTAAACATTTAAACTTCCGTGTATATGATGCATAGTTATTTTTTATTTCATTAAAAAGAGATTATTATGATTTAGTCTATTTCATTTATTTAGTTGTTTTCCTAGTTTCCCTATTGGGGCCTGGCGCGACTCAGTAGATAGCACGATGGACTTTCCTCGGTGTTTCCTAGTTTCCCTATTGGGGCCTGGCGCGACTCAGTAGATAGCACGATGGACTTTCCTCGGTGTTTCCTAGTTTCCCTATTGGGGCCTGGCGCGACTCAGTAGATAGCACGATGGACTTTCCTCGGTGTTTTCCTAGTTTCCCTATTGGGGCCTGGCGCGACTCAGTAGATAGCACGATGGACTTTCCTCGGTGTTTTCCTAGTTTCCCTATTGGGGCCTGGCGCGACTCAGTAGATAGCACGATGGACTTTCCTCGGTGTTTCCTAGTTTCCCTATTGGGGCCTGGCGCGACTCAGTAGATAGCACGATGGACTTTCCTCGGTGTTTTCGAGGACAAGACACCCTCTAATAGCCTCGTCTGTCGCACGAGGACGTAAATCGACACTTTATGGTGTCTCCAAGTCTGTCTTCCGAGCACGTAACAGAATCACACGTTTCTTTTCGTTTGTAAGAGTAGGACAGGTTCCCGGATTTCTAATTATCATTTTCTGGGACATCTCGAAATAATGTATAATGTGTTGATTAGCCGTTAAACAAAACTCTGTTCAATAATTGTTTTCCTATCGTTTTCTCCCCTACCAATCTCATATGTCAGAAGGTATGTCTTCTAACCATATGTGCTTTTCACTTTTCATTTGATTTGTCTTAAGCATCAGTATAAGCCATCCCTGTTCGTGTCCCCTTTAGTTTACGTACGGGGACAACACAATGTTAAATCGTAATTTTCTTTCATTTTTGCGTAATTTATCTATCCCACTCTATTTTTGAAACAAATTGTGTTTCAAAGTAACAAAATCAGTTTAACACATGCATATACAGTTATAGGACTGTCCCGAAAATATGTAGTAGTAACTACTCAGCTCAAGTTACATGATACTCAGCTTGGTGCCGGCATACTCACATGAGGTCAATAAAATGGCAATAAATCACCTACCATGCCAGCTAATGAACTAAAACTTTGTCCATGCAGAATTAAATGTTAGAAGTAAATATCACTGCCTTATCTTTATTTGCAGATATCATTTTGTTATTTCTATTTTTTTTTAATGTGCCTATCTGCTGTCAGATAATTGATGCCCTGTGCTCTGGGGTCAATTAATTACATGGATGAATTATAGAGATTCTCAATAAACAGAGGAAACTCGGGACAGTCCTATAACTGTATATGCCTGATACTATTGCAAGAAATACAATTAACATAGTCACAAAACTTACGATACATTAAAAAGCATATTAAAAAAGAAACATTCAACACTTCTTCAAGCTTTTTTTTTTTTTTTTTTTTTTTTTAACAAAATAGGGGCTGGCGTGGCGCAGTCGGTAGCGCGGCGGATTTGTAACCGGAGGCCCCGTGTTCAATCCTCCGTGGTGCGACTGAGTTCCGTCGGTGTGTTCTTGGGCAAGACACTTTACCTTAGCCTGGTCCGTCGGATGGGGATGTAAACCGGGCGGTCCCGTGTATCGGTCTATCCTCCGAGCACATTAAAGAACCATAGGAATCTATTCGATAATAAGAGTAGGGCAGGTTCCCGGATACCTATGTATCCTTCCACTTTCTCTGGGGTAGCTCTAAATAACCTATACTGTGTTGATGAGCCGTTAAACAACATTCAGTTCAATTCAATTCAATTATTTTTAACAAAATAAATTGACATACACTTTTTGAAACAACTTGGTGCCTTTAAACTCTGGAATTGAAGCAAGACAAATTTAACTAGTATATTATATTTTGAAAATGCGTTATCATTTATTTTAAACATCTTTACTGTGTGGTTTATAAGTACATTCGAAAAGGTATGTAAAATAATAACTACAGTTTATTCATTTGTGAGGGTTTTCAATATTTGTTCTCCGTCTTGCATTTATCAACAAGCATTTTGAAATCCATTACGAAACATCGACATTTGAGTGAGATGCACGTCAGTCGAAATTAGAAGCTAGACATAAATGACACATTTGACCATTACCGTCTGATTCAATGGTGGACTTGTAAGATTAATATGTGCAACTATTGCAACCCTTGGAATTGCACCTGCACGTACTTATAGAGGGAAATACCCAACGCATCGAATGCGATTTCTTAAAAATGACTTTAAGTGATATTTTCTTAAAAAATATTGGAGATCCTGACGATTTGTTTTAACCAATGAAATATGTTGGTAGGTCTAATTACACTAAATCAACAGGATGTGCTCGCCTGGTGCAGTCGAAAGTAGTTCTGTATTAAAGAGTGCTAATCTTTTTTTCTTTAAAAACTTGTTTTAGTGCAGTTTCCTGTTATTTTGTTGGCTGTAACTGAATTCTGGACATGTTGTTGAAATTTGAAAATGCAGCTCATCATGTTTTTGACAGTTTTTGATATAAATTTGAGAAGTGAAAGTAGACAGGGTATGAAATTGCAAGGGGTAAAAATAGTGTTGACCTTTGACCCGGTGTTAGTATACAACTGAAGAAATGTTTCTTAGAAGGTATTAAACCCCCTATTTCCTTGTTGATGTTTAACAGCAGACATGTTTATTTGCATGATAAAGTAAGTTTCCCAGAATTCTAACGAGGTTTGAGTTTTTAACAGACTGTCAACATTCTAACTTTACTATGGAAGGGCAATGTAGACTCATTTACGCTATTATAACCTTGGTAACATTGTTGGTAGGGACACGAAATAAGGTGTACGAAACTAAATTTAAAAGTATGTGAAGGCGAAAGTTTTATAGAGGACGCATAGTGTAACCGAAGAGGGGAAACACTTACTATTTAAGACCAAAGTCATTTACAATTCTAAGTAATCGCTATACTATACTATTTTGAAATACGAATCCTTGTTTTTACTAGATTTCCCGATAAATTATCGTATCTTTTCCTGCTGCCCGAAATTTCCTGGGGAGCATATAGCCGTCCGCAAGGTTTAATTACACTAAATCAGCCGGATGTGCTCGCCTGGTGCATCGAAGACAGGGTACAAAATAGCCGGTGTTAGTATACAGCTGAAGAAATGTTTCTTAGACGGTATTCAACCCCTCATTTCCTTGTTGATGTTTAATAGCAGACATGTTTATTTGCATGATAAAGTAAGTTTTACAGAATTCGAATCAGGTTTTAGTTTTTAACAGGTTGTCAACATTCTAACTATGGAAGGGGCATGGAGACTCATTTACGCTATTTTAACCGTAAGTCCCACTTTTGTCCGGAGCATAACTTCAGAATTACTGATGGGACTACAACGGAACTTCACACATGGATACAAGCCAGTGAGAGGAAGTACATAGTACAATAACCGTAACTCTGCCTTCATTCGATTTATAGTTATTGCCCTTTGTAAGTTTATACTTAGGATTCTTGTCCGGAGCATAACTCTAAAACTACTGATGGGACTACAATGAAACTTCACACAATGCTAGAGGGCAATGAGAGAAAGTGCAGAGTGCAAGAACCGTAACTCTGTCTTTTTAGCTCTACTGGTCGAAGACCATCAGAGCTTATGGGATGACGAGTTGTCCGTCGTCCGTCGTCCGACGTCCGCCGTCCGTTAACTTTTTCTCGTTAAGACGATAGGGCCTTCAATTTTTATCCAATCTTTACCAAACTTTAACAGGTTGTTAATATCAATAAAAGCTCGGACAAGTTTGAAAACCAGCCAGATCGGACCAGTATCGGCGGAGTTATGGCCCTTGAATTAGTTAAAAATGCTATATATTGCCTCGTTAAGACGATAGGGCCTTCAGCTTTCACTCGATCTTTACCAAACTGTACCAGCTTGTTACTATCAATGAAAGCTTAGATAAGTTTGAAAACTAGCCAGATCGAACCGGTATCGGCGGAGTTATGGCCCTTCATTGAGTTAAACATGCTTTACGATAGAACCTTCATCTTTCAACTCATCTTTAACAAACTCTACCAGATTGTTACTATCAATGAAAGCTCTGACAAATTAAAAAACCAGCCAGATCGGACCAGTTAAAACGGAGTTATGGCCTTGATTTAGTTAAAAATGCTATATGTTGCCTCGTTAAGACGATAGGGCCTCCATTTTACATCCGATCTTTATTAAACTTTACCAGATTGTTAGTGTCTATGAAAGCTCAGACAAGACCAAAAACCAGCCAGATCGGAGTTTGAAAACCAGCCAGATTGAACCAGTAACGGCGGAGCTATGGCCCTTGATTTAATTAAAAACGCTATATGTTGCCTCGTTAAGACGATAGGGCCTCCAATTTTCATCCGATCTTTACCAAACTTTACCAGATTGTTAGTATCAATAAAAGCTCGGAAAAGTTTGAAAATCAACCAGATCGGGCGAGTTACAGCGGAATTATGGCCCTTAATTTAGTTAAAAATGCTATATTTTGCCTTTTTAAGGGAATAGAGCCTTCATTTTTTTCATCTGATCTTTACCAAACTTAACCAGATTTTTTGACTTTTTTTTTCATTTATTATTTTTATATTTTTTTATTTTTTTTTATTTTTTTTTATTTTTTTTATTTTATTTATTTTTTTATTTTTATTATCTCTACTGGCCAACTTCGAAAACCATCCAGATCGGACCAGTAATGGCGGAGTTATGGCTCTTGATTTAGTTAAAAATGCTATATTTTGCCTCTTTAAAATGATAGTCACTCGCTTCATTGATGTTATAAGAGCCGTATTAGCCAGTAGAGCGTCCACAGGCCCTCTTGGGCCTTTTGTTTCAAATTAGAGTTATTACCCTTTGTAATTTTATACTTATAATTCTTGTCCGAACTATAACTCAAAAATCTACTAATGGGACTACAATGAAACTTCACACACTGATGGACGGCAATAAGAGAAAGTGCAGAGTTCAATAACCATAACGCTGTCTTCATTCAAATTAGAGTTATTGCCCTTTGTAATTGTATACTTAAACTGTTTGTCCGGAGCTTAACTCAAAAACCACCCATGGGCCTTGAACGAAACTCCACACAGTGATAAAGGGCAATGAGAGGAAGTGTTGATCTTAATTCAAAATAGAGTTATTGCCCTTTGGATTTTATACTTTTAATTCATGTCCGTAACGTAACTCAAAAACTGCTAATGGGACTACAATGAAACTTCACACAATGACAAACGGCAATGAGAAACATGCAGCGATCTACAACTTTCATTCAAATTAGAGTTATTGCCCTTTGTAATTGTATACTGGAGCATAAGCCAAAAACTACTAATGGAACTGCAAATTGAATAATGATGGGTGATACAAGGCCATATGATAAGTTGAGGATACATTTGGGGGAGCATCCATCGGGTCTACCGATTTTCTTGTTTACACTAGGTAGTACTCTGATTGGAGGTATTTCACTGGATTAAGCCCGTGTTAAACATAGATATCATCAAAGGTTCCTATGCAACATACTTCAGAAACCAAAAATATACTTGAGGTAAAACATTCAGTTAACATTTTGGCGTAGGACATGTGTTAGGTTTAGGGTTAACATAAATCTGTTCATATATGTTATATAAATGTCAAATATGTAATTATGCAAAAATACAGAAACCGGGCATATTAGGACGTGATAGCATGGTAATATGCACGTACGACCGTCTGTGTGCCATGTTTAGGACTAATTACTTGTAATCCAATTAATTACTTGTAATCCAATTTAATCGATACATACACCGGTACATGAAAGGGAAATACACGTAATATTTATAGCATAATTCTTTGAGTATATGCGATTTAAACTGCTTCTCGAGGGCCGTAACCCAAGAGTGCAGTATAAATCGCATACGAGAAAAATGTGCTATAACTGTTTTGTACCAGATGCATTTATCCAAGTACGCGCGTGCAAGAAGTTTAAGGGCGTTGCAGTTTTCAATAAACATAACAGCTCGATCCAATCAAGACATAGCATTATCACACAGCATGAGCATGACCCATGTTTTGTATTAATTGTATATTATTGGGCAAATGCAATGTCAAGGAAGGTTTAGTCGGTTATGTGTACAGATTACAACTGCGCGCGCGTAAAATTGAGTAGACCATGGTATATAAACTGACGAATCTGTCATTTATAGCACGGCTGAAATATACCGGCATTTATAGCACGCCTTCAGGTTTATGAAAATTATATCATAAGCAAGAACAAAGGAAAACCATTAGAGCATGAGTTTTGCACGTGTACGGAGAGATAATGCACGAGCGTTAGCGAGTGCATTATCGTCCGTACACGTGCAAGACTCATGCTCTGTTGTATTTATACCACAATAACTAACATATGCTGTGTATATCCTCGGGTATTACACGATGCATAGTGTGTATTTAGGCTATTGTGGTATAATCAGTATTTGTACCATAGCTCCTTTGTTCTTGCTTATGATATAATTTTCATAAACCTGAAGGTCTGAGCCTAAACCGTGCTATAAATGCCGGTATATATCAGCCGTGCTATAAATGACAGATATGGCAGTTATACCATGGTCTACTCAATTTTACGCACGCGCAGTTGTAATTTACAACACAGCTGTCAATCGAAACGACTACACCATTACCAAAACAGCACTCCTTGACATGGCATTTGCCCAATAATATACAAAGGCGATTGGCTACAATAATCAAAACATAGGTCATGCTCATGTCGCGTGTTAATGCTATGTCTTGATTGGATCGAGCTGTTAATTTTACTGAAAACTGCAACGCCCTAAAATTTCTTGCACATGCGTAGATGGATAATGGCTATGGGTACAAAACATTTATAGCATACTTTTCTCGTATGCGATTTATACTGCACTCTCGGGCCTGCGGCCCTCGAGAAGCAGTATAAATCGCATATACTCGAAAAAGTATGCTATAAATATTACATATCGCAACGTTGCTGCGTGAGTAATGTACACGAGGTTTTACATGCCGGCTGTCATGGTGACAGGTGCAATGTTTGTTTACCAATTTCAAGGAGATTATGCAAATGTATCTTATACCAGCTTGCCGATATACGTATATTGGCAGTTACGCAGATGGCATTTCTATAGAATATATGAGACGTTGTTTTCTTCTTCTTAACATATGCTTTCTTAATACGTATTAGAAAATCAACACACTGTGTTTACTTGTTTCTCTTTTTTTCCTTTAATGTTAATTTCTTTTAAGTTTAATTGATGAGGTTTGTTTCCAAGGAATCCTGTTTTCAGTAATATTTTTTCACTAATAATTTATCTTAAAAGATACTGCCATAAATAACAAATATAATACATGTACTTACGGTGTCCTGTTAGAGCCATGTTACCATCGCATTTTACCATCGAGAATCAGCATCGGCCGATGGTCGATGGTAAGATGCGATGGTCGATGGTAAGATGCGATGGTAAGATGCGATGGTCGATGGTAAGATGCGATGGTCGATGGTAAGATGCGATGGTAAGATGCGATGGTCGATGGTAATATGCGATGGTAAGATGCGATGGTCGATGGTAAGATGCGATGGTCGATGGAAAGATGCGATGGTAAGATGCGATAGTCGATGGTAAGATGCGATGGTAAGATGCGATGGTCGATGGTAAGATGCGATGGTAAGATGCGATGGTCGATGGTAAGATGCGATGGTCGATGGAAAGATGCGATGGTAAGATGCGATAGTCGATGGTAAGATGCGATGGTAAGATGCGATGGTCGATGGTAAGATGCGATGGTAAGATGCGATGGTCGATGGTAAGATGCGATGGTCGATGATCCATCGCATCTTACCATCGACCATCGCATCTTACCATCGCAGTTTACCATCGACCATCGCATCTTACCATCGACCATCGCATCTTACCATCGCATCTTACCATCGATCATCGCATTTTAGCATCGACCATCGACCTAGGTCGATGGTCGATGGTAAGATGCGATGGTAACATCGCCCTAACAGGACACCGTATGTAATGCTAATGCGTCGCCATTAAACAAAACAAAGCAACCATTAAAAGTAAGTATAAAAGTCCGGAACAGTAAATGTAGTTTTCACAGAACACAGTCAACCAAAATACGCTTTTAACTCTTTCACTGCCGAAGTCGAAAACATTGAGTTTTACGACCAGTGTAAACCCAGATCAATATGCTTATAATGTGAACGCTGGCCAGGGTTAACACTGTTCACCACTCAGCAAGAAAGTTTTCCGTAACACTTTATATATAAAATATTATCGGAAGTTTGAATTTAAATTTCAGCAGATCACGTTTGACATTTGGCAGCAGAAGGGTTAAACAAACAACAATGACAATGCCAATAAGGAGCAAGGCATGTGACATCACAAACACAAACTGGCCAGTTGTGTGTGTGGGTGTTGGGGTGTGTGGGGTAAACGATGTGCTAGATCGCACCAAACTCCACGCTTATCCTATTGTCATCCCAATAAAACGGGACAGTGTAAATAGAAAAACAAACACGGTAGCATCAATATGCAATATAACACAACGATGATCATGTACCTATGAATATAAAAAGCAAATGTCAAGAAAGTCACAATGCAAGTACTCAATGGCTTCGCAGGAGCCAGATCAACAAGAGAACAAACAATTAAGGGTACGACAATACACGATTTAAGACAAACACCAAACGCTACCGTCCTTTGAGGATTTAGGTAGACGTCATCATATGGTCAACGATTTTACCAAGTTTGCAAATCACGTCACATTAAAGGTCAGATTGTGACAGAAGAGTTTTTAAATTACGTTTATATTTTAAAAGCAGATTAGGGTACGATAAAAACATTTTGCAAAGGTTTTTCGAAGTGTATGGTAACGGTTGCCCTGCTGGAGTAGCTTCTTAATTATAAAAAGATTACGAATATTGATGTTCTCGACTCGACTACAAGCTCTAGTAAAACGAAAAAGTTAGCAAACATATATCCCATAAGAAGTTGCTCGGGAAACATCCCCATCCATGTGGTGATAGTTAATAAATCAAAATTGAAATCATCCCTCTTGTCATATGTTTTGCTAATTATTTCTCTTTTTCAATAGAGAAGATGTAATAAGACGTATTTAACGCGGCAAATTTAAAAATGTTGATGTAATTAAATAGATATATTATACATCCAGTTATCAACATAGTCGTTACAACACCGTGGCGTTATATTTATAGGCAAATGATGCTAAGTGTTTATGGCAAGCCAATTGTCCAATAATTACGTGAACCCAGGTTTACGGTCGAAAAACTAGGATTAACGATCGATAAACTAGGTTTTTCGAACGTAAAAGCATGTTAACCTATACTTTCGAGCGAAAACATAGGATAACGTCCGTAAATCATAGTTCACGCTCGTAAACGTAGGTTTACGCTCGTAAACCCAAGTTCACGGTCGTAAACATAGGTTTACATTCGTAAACTATGGTTCACGCTCGTGAACCGCTCGTGAACTCCGGTTTACACTCGTAAACATAGGATAACGACCGAAATTAATAGTTCAATCGAGAAACCTAGTTTATTAAACGTAAACCATGGTTTACGGTCGATATACTAGGATTATCAAAACAATTATGAATTTCGGGCGTGAACATGGGTTCACGATCGTGAACATATGTTTACGACCTTGAACCTATGTTTACGACCGTGAACTATAGTTTACGACCGTGAACCATAGTTTACGGCCGTGAACCATAGTTTACGAACGTGAACCTATGTTTATGAGCGTGAACCATAGTTTACGGACGTAAACCTATGTTTACAACCGTGAACTATAGTTTACGCTCGTAAACTATGGTTTACGCTCGTAAACATAGGTTCACGCTCGTAAACATAGGCTCACGTTCGTAAAACCGGGTTTATCGACTTGCAACTATGCTTTCGGACCGGTATCTGTGATTTACGAGCATAGACAATCACGACCGTGAACCATAGTTTACGAACGTGAACTATAGTTTACGAGCGTGAACCTAGGTTTACGATCGTGAACCATAGTTTACGAACATGAACCTAGGTTTACGACCGTGAACTATAGTTTACGGACGTGAACCTATGTTTACGACCGTGAACCATAGTTTACGAAATGAACCTATGTTTACGACCGTGAACTTGGGTTTACAAGCGTGAACCATAGTTTACGAACGTGAACCTAGGTTTACGTTCGATAAACTAGGTTTCTCGAACAAATCTATGAGTTTCGGTCGATATCCTATGTTCACGAGCGTGAACCTATGTTCACGGTCGTAAACCCATATTTACGGTCGTAAACCCATGTTCACGGTCGTTAACATAGGTTCACGTTCGTAAACTATGATTCACGTTCGTGAACCCAGGTTCACGCCCGTAAACATAGGTTCAAGCTCGTGAACTTAGGATAACGACCAAAATTCTTAGTTCATCGAGAAACCTAGTTTATCGAACGTAAACATGGGTTCACGAGCGTAAACTATGGTTTACGCCCGTTATCCTATGTTTTCACTCGAAAATGTAAGTTAGTATTCGATAAACCTGGTTTTACGTTCGAAAAACCTAGTTTATCGATCGTTAATCCTAGTTTTTCGACCGTGAACGTAATTATTGGACAATTGGCTTGCCATAAGTGTTAGCTTGTTTCTTATAGTAAATATTTATTATTCTATACGGCTCTTGTTTCAGCCAAAGACGTTTTTGACATTTCAGATAAATTTCATCAAGTACCTAAATAAGTTTTGTATCAATGAAACAGACATTTTAGTGGTAAATAACATACCTTTATTTTCTAAATCGGTTGCGAAATATAAATTAAAAGGGCATTTTCAATACAAAATTCTGCTGCATCAGACATGTGAAACATATTTTTTGAAAGTTGTATCCAAACATGGCTTATATGTGTAAGGTAAACGAAAATTAAGACACCCTGAAAGTGTTTAGCAAAATATTTAGGAACACTGAAGTTATTAGAGATGTCTTGAATTTCTGCTGTGCCAGCAACAAGAAGTTTACAAGCATTTTGGCTGTAAAATATTTATTTCTCAACCGATTTTCAAAACCGATATATATTTTATTTAGCACTAAATATTCCAGTTACTAATATATATAATTTATGTACGTATTTTTCAAATTGCTTATTTAATGCTGAAACACTTTTGGTTGAAACAAGTGCCCTAAAATAAAGGCTTTTATTCATCTTTGTAATTGTGGTTTGTTTCTGTGCGTGTTTTTGGTTGACTGTGGTCCTTGAATGCTACATTTCCTGTTCGACTTTTATATCAGCCTTTATTGAAATGGTAGTGCTAAATGTATCAAAGAAGGTGATATTTATTGTTCTTCATTTCAGGTCTTAAAGGGGGTACATCAGGATTTTTCTAGAAACATCTTAAATTATAAAAATATTCCAGTTCATGATAACACACTTATATCAATCAAAGTATGATGTTAGAACCATTTTGTTAATGTCTGAACTTTGAAAACACCATTTAGCTAGGGTGGATTCGGACGTAAAATGCTGAAATTAAGCCTGGTACGTCACCTAGGATAGCAAGTATTACTGTGAAGGATAAATTTCTTTGCAAATAAGGGATCATTTTAAGGCTCATTCATTATGTTTAGGACATTTAGAATAGAAAATATTAATATTTGTCAATTGTTAGTGGGACACCTAGACCCCATACAAATCCTGATGTACTCCCTTTAAACGCCAAGTACGTTTTGGTTTAAGGCACACACGTTTCATCTATGTTTGGGTATTTTGTCTATACCTTTTATAAGACAACACTTACAACCTAAGCTTTGCTTTATTATATTGCAGTCTTTTGTGGTAACACAATATACAATCCAAAAACAAATTTATGTTGCGGAGGAAAACTTCAAACGAATGAGGGACTAATGAGACGATGCTGCGGTACGAAAAGTTACGACGCAACCATTGATATGTGCTGTACCGGTACAATCATCAAAAAAAATGGCAAGCTACCAAAGTGTTGCGGAAGTGTGTCGTGTGATTGGGCCATAGACATGTGCTGCAAGGGAAACGTCATAAACAAAAACGGAAGTTTACCTATGTGTTGTGGAGGATTAGCTATGGACGGCGCTGATGAATTATGCTGTAAAGGAGTTTTGCAGCCGAAGAATTTGCAGTCGAAGATTCGAACTCTTCCTCGTTGCTGTGGTAGCGTAGTCTACGACGCCACTACACATCTATGCTGTAAAGGATCGCTACAGGGACGAGTAAGCTCGGTGGCGAAATGCTGCCAAACGGAAAGTTATAATCCATCCAAACAAGTGTGCTGTAAAGGGATTGTCAGTCGAAAGAAAGGCGAGAGACCTAGCTGCTGCGGGACAAAGGTTTATGACGCTGTGAAACAAATCTGCTGTAAGGGAACTCTGTCCAAAAGATATGACGCAGGCACTAGGTGTTGTGGGAATGTAACTTACACACGGTTTACGTCTATGTGCTGCAAAGGTGTTATACAGACGAAGACGGGCCTGATTCCGCGGTGTTGTAATGATATTGTTTACGACACGACTGTAAAGATTTGCTGCAAGGGAAACGTCTTCAAGAAGAACGGTATCCTACCCAAGTGCTGCAACGATACGATGATTGACTTTCACAAACAGTTATGCTGTAACGGCAATGTCAACGATATGCTGTCAACCAGCAGTAGGTGTTGTAATGATACGCGATACGACATGTTGAGCCAGCTATGCTGCAATGGGACAATAAGGGGCAAAAAAGGACAACGTCCAACATGCTGTAATAAAAAAATTTACGATGCTACTAAACAGATATGCTGCGGAGGAAAACTGTCCAACGTCAATGGTGCAAAGCCCAAATGCTGTGGAACTAAATCTTATGACGCAGCGTTTGCACTTTGCTGTGAAAATAAAGTCCGGCTTATGAAAGGATCAATATCTAAATGCTGTTTGAAGAACTCATATGATGTAGCGATTACACAATGTTGCGATGGTAAAATTGTAAAAATACAAGGAGCCACACCAGCTTGCTGCGGAAAAACTCCATACAACGAAAATGAATTCATGTGTTGCAATGGCAGGCTAAGAAGCAAAATGTATTTACAGGTTCCATTATGTTGCGGAAAGCTAATTATGGATGGGGTGAAATCAATTTGTTGCGCGAATATTACCATTTCTAAGAAGTACAATACATCCGCTTGTTGTGGAGCGATGCAATACAACGCCGTATCTCAAATGTGCTGTAGCGAAACGGTTTGTGAACAAGTGGGATCAAAGTCAATGTGTTGTGGTACCAAGTCGTACGACGATGCGACGAAAATATGTTGTTTGGGCCATTTACGAAATAGGTTTGGGAAACAACCGATGTGCTGCGGAACAGTCTCATGTGACGCCGTAACCAGTCTATGTTGCGATGGTGAAGTGCAGACTCGCTCTGGAGAAAAACCGGCATGCTGTGAGTTTAAGAGCTATGATGCAGCTACCCACTCCTGTTGCATGGATAACGTCGTGTCTAAGACAGGCTTCAACATTCCTGCTTGCTGTAGGAATGCATTGTACGACATGGTAAATACGAAATGTTGTGGAGGAAGTTTATACCCGACGTGGAATCTAACACGATCTGAATGCTGTGCGGATAAATCATACGATAGGCTTTACCACCTTTGCTGCTTGGGCGTCCTTCATAAAATAAAGGGTTCCTACCCAAGTTGCTGTGAAGATGAGATGTTCGATAAAGCTACACACACATGCTGCAATGGCATGATTAACAAAAACATCGGCAAAAACACAGAATGCTGTGGAGAGCACCCATTCAATGGCAATAGCCAACTGTGCTGCGATGGTGTCGTGCAACCTATGGTTGGCTATAACACACGTTGCTGTGGATCCGAATCATTCAACGCAGACAGGTTCATGTGTTGCAGCGGGGTGAAGTTGAAGAAAAAAGGAGCACTTCCAAAATGTTGTTCTACAAAGGCGTACGACGCCAAAGTCTTCGATTGTTGCGATGGGAAACTGAAAAGGAGGTAGTAATATTGGCTATTAGCTGATACAGTTTACATTTTCTTTCAAATACATTCGACATTTGTTCCCTAATTTATCGTCTGTCCATCAAAAACAGATCCTTACCGATGACAATATAGTCAGAAAAATATTAGGTGCAATGACAATGTATACAGCAAATTCCAATTTTGATTTAATGACAGGACAGAAAACTCGCTATAATATTTCAATAACATATATATCAACGACATATTGAACCAGTTTGTTCAGATAGTCGGTCGTAAAATTATTACAATTCCAAATTTAAAAGCTTGACAACATATTTGTGTTTTTGTCTTCTATATTGTTCTATTGATGGGTTCGATTTCAAAATAAAAGTATATTCTCTGTGTATTATTGTATATTGTATTTATTACTAACATAATGCTCTATGTGTTAATCAACTTAATTACTGATTTATTTATTTCTATTATATTTTGATGCTCACATTTATGTTCTGCATAATAAACCTCTGGTCAAAGGCTTTCTCGACTGCAATGTTATACTATCTTATACGTCTTCTATGAATCGGTGTTGGAAGAAGAGTGAGGGTTGTTGGCACATAGGGCATACAACTCTTGTACAATCGCTTTTATATTTAAGAAATAACATATTTCCAGCGGGTTTATATACTTATAAATATATTATTATACCTGGTGGGCGGAACTTGAAGTTCATCGATACCAAGATCCGTATGCCCGCAGTTTCGATGTGTTTCAAGTCCCAAACACCAGGTTTTGATCGCGCTCAATATAAACCCGCTGGAAATATTTTATTTCTTATCTAACATGCAGTTTTATGTATCATGAAACACATTTTGTCGAGAGATTGCACACAATACAAACAAATTCTCACAACTTACATTTTACGCCTATCTCTCAACATTAAATGAGAAGAATATACAGCTTCATTCTATCTAAATGCGTTGTTGGAACGTAGCGTCGCTTAAAATAACGCATTTCCTTGCGTTGTTGTTTTGCATCTGACATTTAAAATGACGTCTCAACGGTTAACGTGTTTTCTGGCGTTTAAAATGACGTCTTAACGGTTGACGTACATGATATTTAAGAAATAAAATATTTCCAGCGGGTTTATATTGTCCCAGATCAAAATCTGGTGGGCAAGACTTGAAGTTCATCGATATCAAAGGCCGTAGGTGTGTTTCAAGTCCCAAACACCAGGTTTTGATCTCGCACAATATAAACCCGCTGGAAATATTTTATTTTTTATATGACATGGATTTTTGTGTAGTTTATATGCACATTTTCGAGAGATTGAACTTAATACAAACACATTCTCCCAACTTACATTGTACGTCCGTCTCTCAGTACAAAACGAAGAAAATATACAGCTTTATCGTGTTGCGAACAGTTAAATGTGTTGTTTGGCTTTAAATAACGTAATCGTTGTTTTGGACGTTTTCCGACCTGGAAAGTCGTTTAAAATGACGTTCTAACGGTTGAAGGACGTGACGTCAGAGGTTTTATAGCTTTTTCAAAACCTCCTTTGTAGCCAATCAGCACTGAGTATTTTCATAAACCATGTTAGATAGCTTTTTTTCAGACCACGACAATAACCAATCGACATTGAGTATTTTAATAAACCATGTTAGATGCCGTTATATAAATGTATTTCATAATATTTATATAACAAACGGGGAATGTCATCAGATGACTTCATATAATGTTCAACGATGATATACGAGTCCCTCGATTACAAAGTTGGAACATCGATAGTGTTATTCTTAAATAAAGTTTCCTTTTAAAAGGAACGGCTTGCCTTGTTAGTTAACTATAATAAGTAGGTAGGGGCAAAAGGGGAATCTCATAACACAATTCGTTTCTGTACTGTTAAGATAACAACATTTCTCTAATAACAGCATAACAAATCTTGTAATATCAATAACTTTGACACCAATGTGTCAACCTATAAAATAGTGGACCCGTCCAAGGTTGAATCAGTAGACTGCTTCACTATGCATGTCCATGTTCACTCAAGCCTTAGTCGTGGAGCAGTCTATTTTTGGAAGTATCATTTGAGCTAAGGTAAATCAAATCGACAACTCTACATTTAGATTCTATTATTAATGTATTCTGTTTCAATTAAAAACAAATATACTAATACATACACAAAGAAGGACATTTAACATTAAATACTACATCTGTTCATGTACACACTCATTAACAAATGATGTTATATCTAAAGACATTATCATCAACGTGTCAACAAACGTGTCAACCCTATCTTCGGAAGTGGATCATTCTTTGGCGGGAAAACTTACACAACCGAAAAAGGCGTCTATCTGTGTAGATGAAGAACAAGCTCCAGTCAGTCAGTAGTCTCTATCATCCAATCCTCTCGCGAGACTTCTCTTAAAGAAGTCCACACGATGGTCTGGAGTAAAGCTTCTTTAAAATTTGTGCATCAAAACGAGATGTGGACAAAAACAAATCACCGGCCTCTGATTGGTCAACTTCAGTTTGTTATGGAAATCTATGGGAATCACCCCCTACGTCATGACGGCGTCAAAAATTACGTGACGTTACGCGCAATGTTGTGCAATAAAATTACCCCAAACAAAGTCAGCGGATCACGATTAATGCTAAAAACTAAATTTTAAACACGATTTTGTAAGATTATATTATGTTTTTAGAGAAACTACAATAAAAAGAAGTTTATTGTATAATTAATAAGGACGTACACACATCCCATTGGAACTAATGCTGCGCGTAATACAACGTGCAGTTTGATGTTGCAGTGAAAATGACGTCACGTCGAGGTCAGTTTTGATGTTTGGCGCCGTCTATCGGTCAACCATTTTAATGAACCACGAGTCCAGACGCTCGCTAGCGCTCGCAGTCAGCTTGAGTGT
Source organism: Cyrtodaria siliqua (assembly GCA_037043455.1). Classification (NCBI taxonomy): domain Eukaryota; kingdom Metazoa; phylum Mollusca; class Bivalvia; order Adapedonta; family Hiatellidae; genus Cyrtodaria; species Cyrtodaria siliqua. The sequence goes on from JAWPHD010011509.1 coordinate 41,353, forward strand.
GTCTGGATGATAGAGACTAGTCAGTCAGAGAACCAGACTAAACGGAAACAAGCGTCTATCAGTGTAGAAGATTCCCAGGGAACCAGCTATTACTTCCGCTGAAAAACCGAAATGAGTATATCGGCTAGCACCTGAAAGTGCAAGCCAAACAAGTTATATACCGATGAACAATGAAAACGCACCAGTAGATTTTATGGGTTGTATTGCTAAAGTAATTCATAATAAGTGCATATTTTGAAATTGAAGGATATTAATAAACAATTGCAAACACTGATTGCCTTAAATTTCCTGAACATGTTGTATCATTAAATTTCAAACAAAACATGCTCTTATTATTATAAATTACTTTAGCAATAACATTTAACACCCATAAAATGCGCGGTCATTTTCATTGACTGTCAATATAGCGATCACAGAACGCTAATAGACGAACAAAAGACCAAAATGTAAAACTTGTGGAAAATACTTTTAATGGATTTAAAGCCCAGTCTACTTTTTATCCGGAAGTGTAAATTGTTAAAGTCAAAGTTAAGTTAGGGGTTGTTGCAAAGTTAATCACAACCCTAACCTCTAACCTTGATTGACTATCATAAAGGGAATATTGTCGAATTCCCCTAAATAGCCTTATGGGATTTCCCTTAAAGCTGGATCTTTCCAAGAAAGTTGGGTCGGACCGACATTGGTCCCCGTTACAACCTTAACAAGGTCAACACGGACAAATATACGACGGTCGTCGTACGAAACTCTATTTCATATTCTTCAATCAGTATAGCTAAACGTAAGTAAACAGTAGGTATAAGTGTCGAACAGAATACGTAGTTTCACAAAACAGAGCATTCGCAACATCTCGTACACTGCTTCGCAGCATGACTCGAATGTAATACGCATGTTTCCATATTGGTTACGTCATACTAGCGAAACACGCGTCAGATTCCCGCCAAAACGAATTTGCATTCAAAATCAAAGTTATCTTCAACATTTTGCAACGTGATTTTAGCCGATTGCTCCATATATAGTTTATTTACGTGAAAGCAGTGATAAAACCTTCATCTATATTGTAAATAACAAACATGCAACGCAAATCATACGTCAACACGTGTGGCAAGCGGCCATACTGTTGATGTAGCAACAGCTTAGCAACAGTGCACTATTTTCTGTGCCGTTGCCTTCCGGCTAACAGATTGTCAAAATTTTGAACATACTGAAGCGCCGTGATACACACGAGGCGGGATCCCGAGGAATGCCGGGATTGGCAGAGCGTTCACGAATGAAAACAGAGTCAGCCAAACCTAGTCTATATCATCCAGACACACTCAACCTGACTGCGAGCGCTAGCGTGCGTCTGGACTCGTGGTTCATTAAAATGTTTGACCGATAGACGGCGCCAAACGTCAAAACTGACTGCGACGTGACGTCATTTTGACCGCAACATCAAAGTGCACGTTGTATTACGCGCAACATTAGTTCCAATGGGATGTGTGTACGTCCTTAATATAAATAAGGCACTGCCTCATAATGAGCTCAACTCATTAAAAAAAAACACTGGAATGCAAATGAAAACAAGAATAAGCACATTATGGTTATTAAAGCCATCTCAGAGAGAGGTGAAGAATAAAAATTAATCATGAAACCCTGCCCTACTCTTACTGTTAGAAAGATTGTAATAATTATTTAACATGCAGACAGGATAGCCTTTGGTAGTTTGGACCTTCTATTTACCATCCCCATCAGACGGACAAAGCCAAGAGAAAATGTCTTGCGCAAGATCACAGGTATTCGGTGCGTAATTTGGTCACTACTACACCCCTACCCCTCTACTACCCCCCACACTACCAATCCCAAAAAAATCATCCAAAAAGTAATTTAATAACATTTTAAAACTTTTCTGAACAAAACAACATATCAGATATTATTGCATATCCAAAAAGTCATTTAATAACATTTCAAAACTTCTCAAAAAAAAAAGTTTTCATATATTATATTTTATAAAAAGTTTTAAAATGTTATTAAATGACTTTTTAGAGGATGCTTTTTATGTGGGTGGGAGGGGTGGGGGTGTAGTAGTGACCAAATTACGCGCCGAATACCTGTGCGCAAGATGCTTGACCTTAAACTTAAGTGATGTTCACGCCCAATATATTAATGGTACGTAACAGTTTCATCTCATTATCTGAAATTGTTGGACAGCGTATTGGAATGAACACCAAAAATACATCAGTATTCACCCTGACCTTGAACATGTAAACATTACTTTAATGTGCAACACACGGTCTATTGAAAACACATAGGCATATTAGGTTGCGTCTCATTATTTTAAGAGCTAATTATGATCTTTGCAGATCCTAGCTCTTTACTCGGAAGAAGAAGAAGGGGTTTAGGAGTATGCCTGCATGGCCTTGAATATAGGACCCTTAAATGTGTATGCTACTTACCGCATGGACCGGACAAGAACATTTTTCTTAAGGGCAATTGAAATAAAACTTAAATCGTTTTTGTTTGTTTGTCGTGTAACGTCATTTTCCAGCTCATTTTAGGCTATGTATGACGGTCAACATTTTTTAGTGGTGGAAGCAGACCACTCACTTATTCCTGGGTAGAAGATGTAAGACACGTACTGTATACTTCCCGTCGTCCATAAGAATCGACGCTTACAAGTCGAGCTCCCAGTATGATTCGAACCCGCAGCGTTGAGATGGTTTCCAATGCAGCGTATTTACTCTCTCAACCACGGATGCGTTAGAAAATATCGAATCATGTCTGGATAACGTACTTGAACTCACTCACTTCTCACCAATGTCACTAGACGAATGCAGCTCGGGTTCGCTTCCCCGTCTCTGCAATGTACGCGAAAAAATGTAACTTTCTTTGTATATAAAAAAGGAGTTTATTTTGTACTATTTTGAGATGGTGGTAATCCGACTGATTCTTGACTAAGTAGCTTATATGTTTTGTTTTTGTTTTCAGCGATAACAGAATTCTAATTTTTGCAATGATCTCTTGTGGGATGTCATAACTTAGTATCAATTACTAAATAACTGATCGTTGGCCACGATTGTTTGGTACATCACTTATTCCCACTATTGTATCCATCATCTACAGATAACTGCGCCTCTTTAATGGTACATGTGTACATCCAGTCCTTTTAGTTTGGTTGCAAGTTCAAGCCATCCGTTGCAGGTTATTAATGCTGAGTTCTACATAAAGTAGAACGCGGTCATAAACAACCACAAACAATGGAAGACTGACACATACTATATTCTTTTCTTGGACATTCTTGAACATTCAGGACATCTAAGGTGCAGCTTAATTAAGGCAGAAATGGCACTGAAAAATGTTAAAAATATTAAAAACAAAACAAAAAAACACATATTTTCAAAACTTAGTTTTATAACCGATTCAGCAAACGTTATTGATAGCATTTGTCTAAAACGTCTTAATTTCTAAAACGGTTGCGACACAGCATGGTAAATTTGAATCTAGAGATCTTACTTGGACCACTGAGTGTTTAAATGTGCCCATGGGAAAGCGTTTAATTTCTTAGCTTTGTCTTTTTGATGTGGACATAAACTGTTTGAATGGTGTGTTACGTTTACGTCATTTAAGCACATGTTAGGCCATATATGACGATCTATTTTTTTATGGTAGAAGCAGACCCATTTTTATTCTTGGGTAGAACCAGTACTGTATACCTCCAGACGTGCGTGATTATCGACTCTTTCACACTTAAGTCAAGCTTACAGTGGGATTAAAACCCGTAGCTGTGAGAGACGAGAACGTTTTAGACGCAGCCTCTCTACTATCCCGGCCAAGAATGCGCCGGACATAAAGTGGGCAGTCCCGTGTATTGAAGGTTATATGATTCCGATATATCCTTCTCTTCTGTCTAAATAACCTTAGATACTGTGTTGATACGCCATTAAAAAATATATGTTCAAGAAGCTACTGTTTAACACTGCAAAAAGGAAAATATTTCCTGGCAGAGGGATGTTAACCAGCATGTACTGGAGTCAGGCATATGAAAGACTAAATGAATCCATTGAAGAATTGATTTTTTAAGGATTTAATTCAGTATTTAGATCTTTCGACAGGCTATGCAAAATATTATGCTAGTTTAAAGTGTATGAAATCCGAGACACTTCTCGCTAAATTTAAACTAGCTTATGTTTTTCATAACCCGTAAAAATATCGAAATATTGAATTTAATCCTTTTATGTACTTGGTAACAGTGACGCTGCCAACCTGGCAGGCTTTTTTTATAGCAACTTCTAACGACAGTTCTCAAGTTAATCAAATGATTAAACTATACCGTGTTTGCTTTAGCTCTGCCCAAAACCTAAAAGTGTTATTTCACTGGGAATTTAAATGCCATATCATTTAAGGTCAGTGCAATAGAAATGTAAATATTGGGAAATGTTCCATTCACTTTGCGTTTATGGTAAATTTGCCAACCACTACCGTCATTAAAACCCCAGGAATACCGAAAATTAGTGAACCAATTCTTAAATACTCATTATTTACCTGTTGTTATAGTATCAATAATAATGTGCCTTGGGAGGTTGGTAATGATAAAATCATAAATAGTGCAAGAAAGATAAAATATCATCAGTGTATTCAGTTTATACCACAGAATAGCCATTTTCTATTCGGAGACACCAGATTGAGCAATTAGCTCCATAAACTGAAAAGTATTCGAAACTAGACGCGTATAGAATGTTTTCAAAATTGTGCTAATAAGCTGCAAAAACGAGGTATCAAGATCCAAATTATATCATTCATCTGCCAGTTACTAGTGATGGGCAATCGATTGAAACTTACAATGGATAATTGGTTACCATGGACTGGATGTAACCGATCAATCATCAGTTATAATCGGTTAGTCTATATGAAGTATAACATGTGCATTTTAATCTGTGTTTCAGGCCTTGAACTTAGAAAATTTCTGTTAAAGTATTCTTTCCTGTCTTGTTTCTTATGGCATTATTATTTTTTATTTGAAACAATAAAATAATTCCAGTTGATATGCGTTTAGTTGTGTGTATTTATGATATTTGTGTATGCTCATTTTCACCAGAGTACAAGTGTATTTTCTGACTGTTGTCTCCTGGCTGGATTATCAGGTTTATTTCTATTTTTAACAATAATTCTAACACGACCTGCGCAGTCTTTCATATACACAAAGAAGAGAGACCACTGTATGTTATTCTATGATAAAATACAGCTGTTCCATTAATTCCCCGCGTATATTTCATCAGTTGGAAGCGCCACGTTACATGACATCACTTGGTAAATGTACGTCACAAAGACAAACTCAATAGTAATTTTAATGAAATATTAATTAAACAAACTTGCTTTTCTCCCAAACCTTACACACACCCGATATAAACCCGTCATATGCAGCAGTACATATAACATTAATACGCATCTCGAACAAGCTGAGAAAGTTTGACGTCATACAGCGCAAGCTATATGACGTAAGCAATGACATAATTGTTTGCCACGTGTTACTAGTGTATTTAAGCATATTGTACCGTGCAGTACTTTGTATACGGGGGCGACCAATGGAACAGCCTGTAAACATAGCCGCCTGATTACCTTGACCTCCGAGATAATATATAGTGCCACCACAATAGCGTAAACAATGGGGTTATTGTTGTGTTAGAATCGTTCCGATGCCAGTAATTAAATCACTCGTTCCAACGCACTTGTGATTTAACTACTACGCATCCATCCAAACTCCTAACTGTACGTATGTATTATTTCTTGATTAAAATCCTTTTTTTTTGCCACTAGACTGTAAAATTTCGGGACACTGTTTTTTTTTTGGGGTGGGGGAGGGGGACCCACACATAAATTCGGCAAAATATTGGGGGTGGGGGGGGGGGGGTGGAAGCCAAAACATAGTCTGCCTCCCGGGCCCCTTTTAACATACTCTGATCAATCCCTCTCCACCCCCACCCCTCTCCCCCACACTCTCAGATTATTGGGCCCCCACCCAACTCCTGTTCCTACGCCAAACCATTTTTCAGAACTTAATAAAAAGAAACGAATCTTTATGCACCGTTCAACATCTGAATTCTAAATAAAAACGCGCACATTTCTTGGAAACTTGGCAACAGCAGACTGCAGTGGTAAACATTTCCCCACCCACCGACTTTACCGTAACATCTATCTATATCACTAATGGGCCAGGCAATATTTATCGGGGAGTTGGGATCGGTGCAAATAAAAATGTTATATAACAAAAACTGTACGTCCAATGGCAAGCAAACGAAAAAAAAGGTATCGTCCCATGGTTTGTCGCGACAAAAAAAGTACCTGTCCCATGCCATTTTGCACCATTCCCAATGCCCAGATAAATATTGCCAGTGCCTGGTCCATAAGCACCCTCCTTACCAAATGAGGTTTGCTGCAAGCTTGCAGCGAACAATTTTGTACACCATAAAAATTCTTGTCCTGTGCATTTACTAAGTTGTTATGTGCATTTAGTAAGTTGTTATGTACATTTAGTAAGTTGTTATGTGCATTTTCTAGGTTGTCATGTGCATTTTCTAAGTTGTCTTGTGCATTTTCTAAGTTGTCATGTGCATTTTCTAAGTTGTTATGTGCATTTCGTAAGTTGTTATGTGCATATTCTAAGTTGTCTTGTGCATTTTCTAAGTTGTTATGTGCATTTCGAAAGTTGTTATGTGCATTTTCCAAGTTGTTATGTACATTTAGTAAGTTGTTATGTGCATTTCGTAGGTTGTTATGTGCATATTCTAAGTTGTCTTGTGCATTTTCTAAGTTGTTATGTGCGTTTCATAAGTTGTTATGTACATTTAGTAAGTTGTTATGTGCATTTCGTAGGTTGTTATGTGCATATTCTAAGTTGTCTTGTGCATTTTCTAAGTTGTTATGTGCATTTCGTAAGTTGTTATGTGCATTTCGTAGGTTGTTATGTGCATATTCTAAGTTGTCTTGTGCATTTTCTAAGTTGTTTTGTGCATTTTCTAAGTTGTTATGTGCATTTTCTAAGTTGACATGTGCATTTCATAAGTTGTTATGTACATTTCGTAAGTTGTCTTGTGCAAACTACAAGTCGTCGTTAAGTAGACTTTTTATCGGAATAAGTTTTGAAGGAAACACCTGTAGAAATGGCGGCTCCTGGAGCGGACGCTAGGCTCTGCCTAGATAAAAGAAGTTGGGCTAGGTACATTATACAATAAAATCTTAGAACATAAAACTGATTTCAAAATGTGTAAGGGATTGTCTGACGTGGAGTTAATAAATCTTGGTCTGAAAAAAAATAAAAAAAATAAAAAAATAACGTGTTATTTGATTGTCTTTGTGTGTAGTCCTAAGATTTATAGCCCTCCATCTTTTAACCAATAGGACGTCCTAAAGGTATAGGTTCAATAGAGTCTGGACTTCACGTGTTATTATTATTATTTGTTAGTTCCCACACTGATGGGTAGGGGCTACGTCAGGTCGTCTTCTCCCTCCTCCCTCTCCCATTTCTCCCTTCTCCCTCCCTTATCTCCCTTCTCCCTCCCCTTTTCTCTCTTCTCTCTCAGAGTACTGATAAACAAGGGACAACATCCATAAACGTATCTATCGTGGAGACAGAACGTGTACGGCAGACAAGATAATGGTCAATTATGGATTTTGATAGGATATAGACTGTTTTACCCAAAACGACTCTCAAACTATGATAATTCATCTTCTTTTTTTTTTACAAACTTGCTATTTTAAAAACCTCACGCCCCTTTCTCTCCCGACTCCCGTCCTCTTGTCTTCCGACTCCTACCCTTGTCTCCCGGTCCTGCCCCTTATCTTCCGTGCCCACGGCCACATGTACCACACCTCCTGATACTGCCACCTGTGATCTATTGTTTTCAGACCAAGATTTATTAACTCCACTTCAGACAATCCCTTACACATTTTGAAATCAATTTTCTGTTCTAAGAATTTATTGTATAATGTCCCTAACCCAATTTTGTTAAAGGTTTACCACCACCAATTACATGTAAACCTCCGAGGTGTAGTCGAATGTAGTTCCTATAATAAAAAGTAATGCCTCCTTTTTCGATGGAAATGGGCCTTATAAGTAGGGGAAAACTGCCCATTTCTATTCGAGTTTGTGGTTATATGTATATGAAGCGTATTAATAGGTTTTACTGGATCACTGATGAACATTTTCGAAATTTCGACTCTATGCTGTACCCTTGACCTGTTTAGTAAACAAACAAGAACGTTCTTACATGTCTTGTGACCCCACGTTTTCTGGTGATTTTTCAAGCGGAAAAATAGTTTTCTATATGAACATTACACTGCTGCATTATCCATACTTGAGTTGAATTTGCAGCAAATCATTAATATGTGACACTTTAACATTGGTGTCTATGGGGAAAATAGTTAGTGCTTTCATACCTAAAGTATGCAGAGCATAGCGTTCGCTCCTGGAGCCGCCATTTCTACCGGTGTTTCATTCAAAACCTATTCCGATAAAAAGTCTACTTAACGACGACTTGTAGTTTGCACAAGACAACTTACGAAATGCACATAACAACTTACTAAATGTACATAACAACTTACGAAACGCACATAACAACTTAGAAAATGCACATAACAACTTAGAATATGCACATAACAACTTACGAAAAGCACATAACAACTTAGAAAATGCACATAACAACTTAGAATATGCACAGAACAACTTAGAAAATGCACATAACAACTTACGAAATACACAGGACAACTTAGAAAATGCACAAAACAACTTACAAAATGTACAAGACAACTTAGAATATGCACATAAAAACTTACGAAAAGCACATAACAACTTAGAAAATGCACATAACAACTTACGAAATGCACAGGACAACTTAGAAAATGCACATAACAACTTACAAAATGCACAAGACAACTTAGAATATGCACATAACAACTAACGAAAAGCACATAACAACTTAGAAAATGCACAGAACAACTTAAACAATGCATATCACAACTTGTACAATGCACATCACAACTTACGAAATGCACATAACAACTTAGGAAATGCACAGGACAACTTAGAAAATGCACATAACAACTTACAAAATGCACATAACGACTTACGAAATGCACAGGACAACTTAGAAAATGCACATAACAACTTACAATATGCACATAACAATTTACGAAATGCACAGGACAACTTAGAAAATGCACATAACAACTTAGAAAATGCACATAACAACTAACAAAATGCACAGGACAACTTAGAAAATGCACATAACAACTTAGAAAATGCACAAAACGACTTACAAAACGTACTGCACAAAATGCAAAAGGCCAACAGAAGGCAGCCGAGGCTTTCCATAGTAATCCTTGGCGAAATTGCCGCAAACTCGCCAAAAAGCTATACATTCGCCAGAAACATTTATTTATTTGGAACGTTCACCATAACATCACCACAAACGTACTTGCATCTTTTTTTGTTTGCCACAACATTGCGACAAAATTTTACCAATCCGATTATTATTTTTATTGCACGTCGTAACATCTCCACAATCTTTTAAATTCAGATTTGCCGTTTCTTTATTCACAGAACGTCAGGACAAACTTTTCCATTCTGATCTGCTGTATCTGAAGATTCTGTTAGCCAAAACATCATCGCAAAACTTAGATTTTATACAGAATTTTATTATTTCCAGTTATTTACTACTGAAGTGAAATTTGCATTTTATGTCAAAGAACGTACCACTTGAACAAATAATTTAGCCAAGTGTAATTTTCGTGAAACCTTATTTTTAAGCATTTATTTAATTGTGTTCCTTGCAAAAACATTTTTAAATACCAAACACCATGATAATTCCAGCATTTAAAACCAGAACAATAAATGGGAGTAATGCAGAAATGACAGCACACGACATCTCCATGAAAATAGGAGTAATTCAGAAATGAAAGCGCTCGACATCTCCATGAAAATGGAATAGTGCAAAAATGACAGTGTTCGACATCTTCATAAAAATGGGAGTAATGCAAAAATGGCAGTGCTCGACATCTTCATAAAAATGGGAGTAATGCAGAAATGACTGCAATCGACATCTCTATGAAAATGTGAGTAATGCAGAAATGAAAGCGCTCGACATCTCCATGAAAATGGAATAGTGCAAAAATGACAGTGTTCGACATCTTCATAAAAATGGGAGTAATGCAAAAATGACAGTGCTCGACATCTTCATAAAAATGGGAGTAATGCAGAAATGACTGCAATCGACATCTCCATGATAATTGGAGTAATGCAGAAATGACAGTACTCAACAGCGCTCGATATCTCCATGAAAATTATAGTAATGCAGAAATGACAGTGCTCGACATCTCCATGCAAATGGGAGTAATGTAGGAATGACAGCACTCAACATCTCCATGCAAATGGGAGTAATGTATGAATGACAGCACTCGACATCTCCATTAAAATGGGAGTAATGCGGAATGACAGCGCTCAACATCTCGATAAAAAATGGGAGTAATGCAGAAATGACAGTGCCCGACACCTCCATTAAAATAGGTGTAATGTAGGAATGACAGCACTCGACATCTCCATAAAAAATGGAGTAACGCAGAAATGACGGTACTCAACAGTGCTCAACATCTCCATGAAAATAAGAGTAATGCAGAAATGACAGTGCTCGACATCTCCATGAAAATGGGAGTAATGCAGAAATGACAGTGCTCGACACCTCCATTAACATGGGAGTAATGTAAGAATGACAGCACTCGACATCTCCATGCAAATGGGAGTAATGTAGGAATGACAGCACTCGACATCTCCATTAAAATGAGAGTAATGCGGAATGACAGCGCTCAACATCTCCATGAAAATGAGAGTAATGCAGAAATGACAGTGCTTAACATCTCCATGAAAACGGGAGTAATGCAAAAATGACAGTGCTCGACATCTCCATTACAATGGGAGTAATGTAGGAATGACAGCAATCGAAATCTCCATAAAAATTGGAGTAACGCAGAAATGACAGTACTCAACAGTGCTCGATATCTCCATGAAAATGAGAGTAATGTAGAAATGACAGCACTCAACATCTCCATGCAAATGGGAGTAATGTAGGAATGGCAGCACTCGACATCTCCATGAAAATGGAAGTAATGCGGAATGACAGCGCTCAACATCTCCATGAAAATGAGAGTAATGCAGAAATGACAGTTCTCGACATCTCCATGAAAACGGAAGTAATGCAGGAATGACAGCGATCGGCATCTCCATTAAAACGGGAGTAATGCAGAAATGACAGCGCTCGATATCTCCATGAAAGTGAAAGTAATGCAGAAATGACAGTGCTCGACATCTCAATTAAAATGAGAGTAATGCGGAATGACAGCGCTCAACATCTCCATGAAAATGAGAGTAATGCAGAAATGACAGTGCTCGACATCTCCGTGAAAATGGGAGTAATGCAGGAATGACAGCGCTCGGCATCTCCATAAAAATGGGAGTAATGCAGAAATGACAGCGCTCGGCATCTCCATGAAAATGAGAGTAATGCAGAAATGACAGATTTTAATTTTGAGAGGATTTATTTAATCCTTGTTAATGTTAATCAGTTGATTTAAATTGTGTCGATTTATTTAAATATAGTGAATTTAATTAAATGGTTATACATTTAGTAAAATGAAGGTCCATTTATTTATAATTCACAAACAATTATTTAAATCAAAACCATTTAGTTAAATCGTATGGATATATTTAAATCGTGAGGATATAATGTAAATCGTAAATATATGTTTTAAATCGAGAGCATTTATTTAAATAGTGTCGATGTATTTAAATCGTGTCATTTTATTTAAATCGTGTCAATTTATTTAAATATGGTGCAGTCCACGTTAAATACTGAAAAAAACGAAATGTTTTCGAGCTATATATTTTTATATTTTTTTAAAAACAACGCACCATTGTTCTATTTCATAATTTCAGTCCATTATTTATTTTGAAAAACATTACCAGAACATTGCAGAGAATTTTTTGTCTGCCGCAGCTTTGCAGCAATGTTTTCCGCAGAGTTGCAGCAACAGTCGCCAGAAGCCTATATTTTTGGTAAGGAGACCTTTTATGGTCTAAGATCACTGCTTCAATATTTGTAATTGTTTAAAGTTTTTTGGAGTGAGGGGAGTGGGGAAGAATTTGACTTTAAAAAAAGTGTACGTCCCATGGCAGGCTGGCGGAAAAAAAAGTATCGTCCCATGGTTTGTCGCGACAAAAAAAGTACCTGTCCCATGCCATTTTGCACCGGTCCCAACCCCCCAATAAATATTGCCTGGTCCCTAAAGTTTCATTTAAACATTGTATTTAAGATTATCGATACTGCATTAGCTTTTAAAGTTTAGGTAGAAATAACGTTACCTTGACTCTTAGCTGGTAATAATCACCATTATTTTACAATACAATACAATACAACGTTTATTCAGAAAGCCAATCATATCATAGCGTATTCAACACAATGTACAGACATATAAGAGTAAAGGTATAATTAATTAATTTCAATTCGTAGTTGAAGGGACTTAAGTATAAAGTTACTTGTTGCTAAACCTTCAATAAAAGTTAAGGGATTTAACACAGTTAACACAAGATTAAACTGATCCTGTGTGGTACTCTCTCTTTGTGAAGGGGTAAACACACTATTAATTGTAGTGTTTCCACTCAAGTGATATGAAAACGCAACACGGGAATTTCCGCTATATATTGTATATACTGCACACTTAATTGCACATAATATTCCAAAGAAATCCCAAGATGTTTTTTAAAAAGAAAGTTGCAGTTAACTAGAGAAAGGACACAACTGTGATGTTGTAGACGTTTTAATCACACTACACTTTGTAACAAGAACTTCATAAATGTTGAAGTAGCTCTTTGAAAAATTGAGCTAGTTCAGTACTGTATTTAACGTAAATAGTTTGCAAAATGTTGCATCCTAAGTTTGCTCACATGATTGAGCCAAACGCGTACTCTGTGAATAATGAAACATTGAAGGAATACTATTTGCTGTATTATTTGTTGTTTTAGTATTTTTTTCCAAAAGGAAAGGTCTTAAGTAGCCATGTACCATTCGATTAAAAGCAGCATATTGTACATACAATATATAGCGGAAATTCCCGTGTTGCGTTTTCATATCACTTGAGTGTAAAGCGGGCGTTCAAAAATAAAATGTTGTTCAGTTTCTACTCTGTTTCTGCAGAAAGGGCAGTACCTATTATCTCATGGGATTTTTGGGAATTTATAGCTGCCCGTGAGTTTCACTTTAAGTAAGAAGTGAGTTTCAAGCAAGAAAAGTGAGTTTCGAGTAAGAAAAGTGAGTTTCGAGTTACAAATTGAGTTTCGAGTTACATTCACTTAACCATATTCCGGCCATTAAAACACAGTGTTTCACGTTACTTGCCCGCAAAAATAGTGTCGGTAAGTGGGTATCCGATATTTTGATGTGTTTATTATTATTTAACTTGTCCTAGAGCTTTATGTCAATAAGGCTGGGTTCTGTGCTATGTCACACAAGAAATCTGGCCACCAGTGACATCAATTTGAAAACAATGTGACCGTTACTCCTCGTGAGTTAATTAAGTCAGAAAGTTAATTTATTCAGAATATGTTGCGGGGGAAAAGCTTGAGACTGTCTAATATTGTTAACCTTACCTCTTCGAATATTGGCATTAAATATTAACGTCATTTCGTTTGTTATCAAAATTGAGCTTGAGTATGCTGGTAGATTATCTATCCCGTCTCTCTGTGTAAGATAAGGATATTTCAGGACGAGGGAGATAAGGTAGTTTCCGAGTCCTGAGATATAACATTCTGAATCAGAACATGTTATGAGGTGTGTTTCGTACATTTCGTTGTATTTGGAAAGCCCTCTCGTTGATCTAGACAAACGGAATTTTAAATTTCCATAATGGTTGCAGATCCCAGAACAATCTGTTTTTGAAAACAAATGTTTTCTTTTTTTTCATTATAAACAGATTTGTTTGACTATGTGAGTTTCGAGTTAAAAAAGTGAGTTTCGAGTTAAAAAAGCGAATTTCGAGTAAGAAAAGTGAGTTTCCAGTAAGAAAAGTAAGTTTCGAGTTCGAGTAAGAAAAGTGAGTGTCGAGTAAGAGAAGTTGTCCCAGAAACATTATCTCGTATGTATCCCTGTTCTGAGGTATAGCAGTATCAGTACTAAAATTCTTACTACCTGATTTCAATCCCGTGCTACGTAATATATTTGACTGATTTTGATTATTCTAATTGTTTTATTAGACCAAAGAGAACTATGAAAAAGAAAAATGAAACGCACAAATACCTGTATCTTCAGTAGCAAACACCCTAAGCATGATAACTGTCAATTAGTACAAAAGTAACACAGAAAATGAACGCTGACACATTTTACCCGCCGAAATATAAGATAGAGACATAAAACTGAACTAATTTCGGGTTTGATTTTTTTTTAAAACAATGCCTTTACTCCTCACAAAACAATAGAAAACTAAAACTCCTATTCTGACATTCTTTATCATGCATGTAATACAGTATTTCTAATACATTTATTATTCAAGAAGCATAAAGCGAGACTGTTATAGTGTAAAACGCGATTTTGAGAAGATATATTCATATGAACAAGTGTCTATCTCAACAATTATATGTTTAGGGCAAAGGACACACTTTGGAAAGTTAGACTAGTGGTACTGAGGACTGGATAGTTAGACTAGTGGTACTGAGGACATGATAGTTAGACTAGTGATACTGAGGTATGGATAGTTAGACTAGTAGTACTGAGGACTGGATAGTTAGACTAGTGGTACTGAGAACTGTAAAGTTAGACTAGTGGTACTGAGGACTCAAACTGGTAAATTGGGTTATTAGCCAACATGAGGGTGTAACCTCCCTCCCCCAGGAATCCGGAATCCGTTTTAATTTGATCCCGGAATCCAGTTTTGAATTTCAGCTGGAATTGCGTAAATGGTGTCCGCGTACAAAATACTACATATTTGACGTCCGGCGTTCCATGCCTCGGCGTCCAGAATACGCTCTAAATCAGCCCCGAATCCGGCGTCCAAAAAGGGGAAGTTGGTAGTTTTTCGCGTACAAAACATATGGGGAGCTAACTGCAGTGAACAACTAGAGAAGAGCAACAACAATAGCAGTCATGTGACCACACTACTACGTAATATGATGATACGTCATAGGTAAACGAAACTTGGTATGTGCCTTCATTATCACCAAGGCCTAACCCCTAGACACATGTTCCATAACTCTGAATGTGCATTTGTGCATAATTATGCCCCCACCCCTTTAACTATTAATTTTGGGTTAAAGTTGTTTTTTTTTTTTTTTTTAAAGTCCACAAATCTCAGTAACCATTAGTCATACGTCATTGCCACTTGGTGTATGCGTTCACTAACGTGTCCACTTTTATACTTAGAAATGTTCTTATCTTAGTAACCATAAATCATACATCATTGGCACTTGGTACATATATTCACTATCAAGAGCCATACTCATTGACAAAGGTTCATACGTCTATACAGTTTGTCGGAAGTATGCCCCCTTTTGTACTTAGAAATTTTCTCAGAAAGTCCACATATCTCAGTAACCATTAGTCATACGTCATTGCTACTTGGTACATGTGTTCACTAATGAGCCCTGCAAAGGTTCCAATAATCTAGTATAGTCACTAATGAGCCCTACTCATTGACAAAGGTTCCAGTAATCTAGTATAGACAGTTTGATTTTCGCTCTTACTGGAAATTCATAGTCTCAAATAGTGTGAACCGTGTATTTTTCATTTTATTAACTGTAACTCGAAACTCGCTTTTTTTTTTACTCGAAACTCGCTTTTCTTACTCGAAACTCGCTTTTTTAATAACTAGATCTGAAAAAATAATGTTTTAACCTAAGTATATCCTTAGTCTTTCCTTCGGAAAATATCAGTATTATTCAGGTAGGTCAGTGGCAGGTATTCCAGTCACAGCGTTTCTGATAGAATGTAAATATTTTACTGAGGAATTTGTTATGCAATCACAGATTTACAATGCGTGACATGAAGCAAGTAACACAGATTTTAAAGCATCTTTGTATATAACACTATATTTCACTATTAAAGGAAATTCAAAGTCTCAAATGTCTTAAACTTGTACTTTTTAGCTATACTAGTACTTACCTCGTTGTCGGTGTTGTGGTAAATGTTTTTTGAAGTCTGTATATCTCATCAACCACTATTCATACATCAACGAAACTTGGTGTATGCCTTCATTATCACCAAGATCTAACCCCTAGACACATGTTCCATAACTCTGAATGTGCATTTGTGCATAATTATGCCCCCACCTCCTTTAACTTTTAATTTTGGGTTAAAGTTTTTTTTTGTTTTTTTTAAAGTCCACAAATCTCAGTAACCATTAGTCATACGTCATTGCTACTTGGTGTATGCGTTCACTAACGTGTCCCCTTTTATACTTAGAAATGTTCTTATCTTAGTAACAATAAATCATACATCATTGGCACTTGGTACATATATTCACTATCAAGAGCCATACTCATTGACAAAGGTTCATACGTCTATACAGTTTGTCGGAAGTATGCCCCCTTTTGTACTTAGAAATTTTCTCAGAAAGTCCACATATCTCAGTAACCATTAGTCATACGTCATTGCTACTTGGTACATGTGTTCACTAATGAGCCCTGCAAAGGTTCCAATAATCTAGTATAGTCACTAGTGAGCCCTACTCATTGACAAAGGTTCCAGTAATCTAGTATAGACAGTTTGATTTTCGCTCTTACTGGAAATTCATAGTCTCAAATAGTGTGAACCGTGTATTTTTCATTTTATTAACTGTAACTCGAAACTCGCTTTTTTTTTACTCGAAACTCACTTTTCTTACTCGAAACTCGCTTTTCTTACTCGAAACTCGCTTTTTTAATAATTAGATCTGAAAAAATAATGTTTTAACCTAAGTATATCCTTAGTCTTTCCTTCGGAAAATATCAGTATTATTCAGGTAGGTCAGTGGCAGGTATTCCAGTCACAGCGTTTCTGATAGAATGTAAATATTTTACTGAGGAATTTGTTATGCAATCACAGATTTACAATGCGTGACATGAAGCAAGTAACACAGATTTTAAAGCATCTTTGTATATAACACTATATTTCACTATTAAAGGAAATTCAAAGTCTCAAATGTCTTAAACTTGTACTTTTTAGCTATACTAGTACTTACCTCGTTGTCGGTGTTGTGGTAAATGTTTTTAGAAGTCTGTATATCTCATCAACCACTATTCATACATCAACGAAACTTGGTGTATGCCTTCATTATCACCAAGATCTAACCCCTAGACACATGTTCCATAACTCTGAATGTGCATTTGTGCATAATTATGCCCCCACCTCCTTTAACTTTTAATTTTGGGTTAAATTTTTTTTTTGTTTTTTTTAAAGTCCACAAATCTCAGTAACCATTAGTCATACGTCATTGCTACTTGGTGTATGCGTTCACTAACGTGTCCCCTTTTATACTTAGAAATGTTCTTATCTTAGTAACAATAAATCATACATCATTGGCACTTGGTACATATATTCACTATCAAGAGCCATACTCATTGACAAAGGTTCATGAGGGCTGGTAGCGCAGTCGGTAGCGCGGCGGATTTGTAACCGGAGGCCCCGGGTTCAATCCTCCGTGGTGCCACTGTGTTCCGTCGGCGCGTTCTTGGGCAAGACACTTTTCCTTAGCCTCGTCCGTCGGATGGGGACGTAAACCGGGCGGTCCCGTGTATCGGTCTATCCTCCGAGCACGTTAAAGAACCATAGGAATCTATTCGATAATAAGAGTAGGGCAGGTTCCCGGATTCCTATGTATCCTTCCCCTCTCTCTGGGGCGGCTCTAAATAACCTGTACTGTGTTGATGAGCCGTTAAACAACATTCAATTCATAAGTCTATACAGTTTGTCGGAAATATGCCCCCTTTTGTACTTAGAAATTTTCTTGCAAAGTTCACATCAGAGTAACCATTAGCCATACATTATTTATGCTTGGTACATGTGTTCACTAATGAGCCCTGCAAAGGTTCCAATAATCTAGTATAGTCACTAATGAGCCCTACTCATTGACAAAGGTTCCAGTAATCTAGTATAGACAGTTTGATTTTCGCTCTTACTGGAAATTCATAGTCTCAAATAGTGTGAACCGTGTATTTTTTCATTTTATTAACTGTAACTCGCAACTCACCTTTTTTACTCGAAAATCACTTTTCTTACTCGAAACTCACTTTTCTTACTCAAAAATCGATACTAGAAAAATAGAAACCCACTTTCGATATTTAGATAATGAGCACATGTTCTCAGTTTTGTAATGACAGAGCGGTGCTGTTTTTTAGGGAGAATATCTAAATATCGTGCTCGATTGAAGCATGTGTATAGATTACAGGATAATGTTAATTTCGTATCCGTAACATGCTTAAGTTTTTCCATTCTTTCTTTAAATATGTTTTGAAAATAATCTTTGACATTTTTTTCGAAAACCAAACTATCAGAGTCTAATGTATAATTTATATCTGGTTGTAATTTGAGGAGAGTACCGCACCAAGATTTACAGGATGTTGTATAGTTACTTTGATCTGCTACAAAAGCATTTTCAGTAAAATTCTATTCGAAGGGAGTTTTTTAAGTCTATTGTAGTAATTAAACATGTTTTTAAGTATGACTATGAGCATAGGGTATCTGCCAAGCTCTGCCCGACAAGCAATATTTGTAGTTTTGCTATCTACACCAAGAATGTATTTACAATACTTAACATGTAATTTCTCGAAAGCCGAGTTATCATTCATAAAATCTGGTTTGTAATTAGATATCCAGATCTCACTGCCATATGTAAGTATTGGTACAATCATGCAGTCAAAAAGTTTGAGCTGCATTTTGACCGGTAAATCTTGTAGTCCTTTAAGTTTGCTTCTTAAAGCGAATGAAGCTTTGCTTGCCTTCAGCTTTAATTGTTCTGCAGCTTGTTTGAAATCTCCTGTGTAGCGTAATGTGATGCCAAGATATTGGAATGAGTCAACTATTTCTATTAAATTGTTTCTAAAGCTGAAGTGCTTTAAGTATTTTTCTTTAAATGTTCTTTTTATTAAAGATCATTATCTTAGTTTTGTTAATGTTAACTTCAAGTTTCCACTTTTGGCAATATTTAGACAATGCGTCTGTACTGTGTTGGAGACCATTTGGGGATTCGGAAAGTAAGAGTATATCATCTGCGTAAAGTAAACAGTTGAAATTGATCTCGTTTAGTTGTATAGGGTCAGTGAGTCTGGAATCAAAGGTATCCGTAATAGTATTTATGTAAATATTAAAGAGTAGTGGGCTTAAGCTATCGCCCTGTTTCACTCCTCTCTTTGCTTCTGTTTTGATACCCATTGATGATGTTCGTTTATTTCTAAATTGTGTGTGTGTGTGTGTGTGTGTGTGTGTGTGTGTGTGTGTGTGTACACACATGTGAGTTAGAAGATTGAACAATTTACCACCGATCCCTGCTTAGGAGATTTTGTAGAATAGTGCCTCTCTCAAAACAGTATCAAATGCCTCGGTGAAATCAACAAAGCAGCAGTAAATTGGCTTTTACTTGTTATACAATTACTTATTAATTATAGTTTTAATAGCAAAAATATGGCCCGCAATTTTATGTTCAGGTCTAAAGCCAGCATGATACGGATTAAAAAACTGTTTGTCTTCTAAATAGTTATATAATCTTGATCGCAATAGAGAAGTGAAACGTTTACCTAAACAGCTTATAGTTATAGCAGTTATTTGGATCACCTTTTTTGTAAATTGTTGAAATGGAGGATGTTCCATATTTCCGGAAATATCTCAAGTGTTAGGGTAGTATTAAAAAGTTTTGTAAGTGGGAGCACTAGTGTTGGTCCTGCACATTTAAGCATTTCATTTGCAATCAAATCCAAGCCAACTGATTTGTTGTTTTTGAGCTTCAATATTCCCGCTTTAATCTCTTTACAAGTAAAGGGATGATCTAGATCATTAGGATTTAAGGCATCTTTAGGTAATGTAAAAATGGTTTTGTCACAAGTTTTCAATGCATACAGTTCTTTGAAATATTTAGTCCACTCGGAGATAGTGATGTTTTCCGAAAATTTAGATTTGTTTTCGGACAATTTGTTAAAAACTTCCCAAAAATGATTTGGGTTATTTTCATGAAGATTTTCCAGTCTTTCAACCATAGTTTTATTAAATTGTTTCTTTTTATAGTGTTTTAGCTTATTGTATTCTTTTCTAGCTTTAGATAAAATGCGCCTGATGCCGATATCATTCGGGCAGTTGAATACCATTTTACCAAGTGAGCGTACCTCTTTTCTTAGTTTGAAGCAGTCACCGTCCATCCAAAAGCTTTTCTGTTTTCTATGTTTGCATATGGTACTCTTTGGTTTATTATATTTGAATGGGACTGATCTGAAGACAGCATTTATCAGAATGTTGTTAAAGGTGTTAATATGTTCATTGATATCTAAGATACTATTTGTGTCTAAAGATGCCATGAAATTAGCAAGTTGTTGTAAAGTTTCTTCAGAGTTTATATGTGCTTTGAAATGGGTTTTTGCTTCTTCTGTACATATAATTTTTCCCGGAAGTTTATAAATTGGGTCAGTTTGTTCAATGTGTCTGACTAAACACTTTAAGGTGATCCAAATTATGCTGTGATCCGAAAATTCAGTAGGAGGTTTTTATAAATTGCCAGACGGTTGTTTACCTAATGACGTCACATTAACAATGGAGTCTGGTAACCGGCCAACTGGATGGACTGGATCCAACGCGAAAAGAGGTGGGCAGGATACGAATATAGCCATGACCTACCCTTAACAAGGGAATTAACTGTGTTTTGACTTTTTTACTACGTTTTTATTCCCAGTGGTATTTGGTACTCGCGTTACCGTAGAGCTCGCATGCGCGCGCGTCGCTTGCGACGCGAGCTGAGCTCGCTATTAAATATACAATAAACTTCGTTTTTTGAAGTTTCTCTAAAAACATAATTGAAAATAAAATAAAATAATTTAAAATTTAATTTTTAGCATTAATCGTGATCCGCTTTGTTTGGGGTAATTTTATTGCACAACATTGCGCGTAACGGTGCGTAATTTTTGACGCCGTCGTGACGTAGGGGTGATTCCCATAACAAACTGAAGTTGACCAATCAGCGGATGGTGATTCTTTTTTTGTCCAGACCTCGTATTGATGTCACATATTTTGAAGAAGCTTTAGTCCAGACCATCGTGTAAACTTCTTTGAGAGAAGTCTCGCGATAGGTCTGAATGATCGAGACTAACCAAAACAACGCACGTACGAGTTGCAACAATTATAAGGAATAATACAAGCACATTTAGTCAAAGGCAAACATCAGCGCAACCTTACAGAAACAGACTTTGCCTAGTAGAGTCTGAAATCGGGTGTGATATGGAACCTTCTAACTGCATTGAGAATTTGCCAGAATCACTGTCCGACTTGTTTTATGATAGAGATGATGCAGATGATGAAAATGACAGCACACTTCTACAGACAACATGTATTATAGAAAATCATAATTCCATGTCCGTCATGATACCACTCTTCTGAAACAAGTATATGCCACAGAGAGTAGCTCAGAGGAAATGCGCCTCAAACATGATCGTTTTGTGTCAACGCAGAAAGATGAACTGACCTTAGTGTGTGATAAAACTACGCAAAGGTGTGATGAAGTTTTTTCTGCATATGAGTCTGTCAATGAAATACTTCGAGGTATACAAGAGGATGTAACTCAGCTAAAATGTTGCCTAACAATGCATATACAGACATCTTTATCACAGCTATCTGTTATTCGTGATGAGATAAAAAGCATAAAAACGCAAAACTCGGTAATTGCTCAATATACTCAAAGACAAATTGAGAATATGTCAGTGAGTGTAATAAAGAAATTGAGGCTAAAGTTTGCAAATCAAGTGCTACAAAGAAGACTGCAATCAATCTCTGAATGAACGACCAACAACCAGAGCGGACACTACAGCCACATCCACTCTTCTTCAAACCGAAAGAAGGGATCTAACGCCATATCTTGACGGAAATAAAATTATAAATAACTCGTCGTCCACAGTTCTTCAACCCGAAAGAGGTGTGCATACACCAGTTCGCAGCAGGAAGGTCATTGTAAACCATCCGTCAGATTCAAATACTAGGAAAACGAAAATACTTCTAAGTAGTATAGATACTGGGGTATCAGCGTCTTTTTTCCCTCGCGGCGGACTAACAGTAAGCAGTTACAAAGCTGTCTTTAGTTACCCAGTAGCAAACGCCAACGGTGACGATATACTACTACCCAACCATCGCAATTTTATAAACTTTCTGATTGCCTCCTCTTAGGAAACAAACTCTACCAGTACCCCAGTATCTATACTACTCATCAATGTTGTTGACGGAACCGGACAGTAGTCTTCATCATCGCTGTGCATATCATTTTTTACCATGGAGTATTTTATTTTCCTACACTTTGCTATTTTGTATTTCAGTTCAAGAAGCTCTTCTCTGTTTTTATCCATCTCACGTTCATAATTATTCATTTCAACCAGCAATCGTCTTCTCTTATTGACTTTGCTTTTTTTAGTATCCATAAAATCATCACGAACTACTTCATATTCTACTTGGAGTTGCTTACCTCTCAATATAGTTGTATAGTTGTAATGGAAATCATATACTGAAAGGAAAAAGAAACACAGGGTGCGTATTTTCGCTATATATTGTATGTTTAATATGCTACTGCTAATCGAATGGTACAGGGCGACATTAGGCCTGTCCTTTTAGAAAGAAAGTTTAAACAGCACTGAACACACCAATGGTTACCCCTTTAAAGTTTCATTATCGTCAGAATGCGCATTTGGCTCAAGCAGGTGAGCAAACTTAGGCTTTAAATGTTGCAATCACTAAACATTAAATACAGTACTGAACTGGCTCAATTTTTCAAAGAGGAACTTCAGCATTTATGAATTTCTTGTTACAACGTGTACTGTGATTAAAACGTCTACAACATCACAGTTGTGTCCTTTCTCTAACTAACTGCACTTTTTTTTTTTTACAAAACATCTTGGGATTTCCTTGGAATATATATGGAATTAAGTGTGCAGTATATGCAATATATAGCGGAAATACGCACCCTGCGTTTCTTTGTCCTTTCAGTATACATCAAATCTTTTGACAAGTCTAAAATACACATGCCAACATAACAAGGACGATTTAAAACTAATCGTTCTTTTATTCTGTTTATGGCAAATAAATTTTCATTGAACATTTTACAAGAAATAAATGAAGATCTTGCTGCATACTTTAAAAGGACCTCCTCGTCGTGAGTTAATTTAACATTAATTCTTTTTCTCAAATTTTCCATAGTTTTACCAAAAACTGAATTGTTCAACAGTTTGAAGAAATCCTTTTCAAAAGCATTTTTACCAGCTGTTCTCTTGGCAGTATTAAAGTCTATGTATGTCTTTAACCACTCCGATTCGTCAAACTGTAGCATTCGATGTTGTTGTTACCTTCAATCCAAGTTTTTTATACAATTTTAAGTTTCTGTAATGCCGGGGCGTACCTGGAGCATTTTGAAATGTACGCCAGAGATGAGAAGCGTAGCTGTGAACCGAGCAGTGACGCTGTGACTGGGTTTGGCGGGGTGGGGGGGGGGGGGGATAGGTGTGGGTTTGGGGGGCCTTCCCCAAGAAACTTTTGAAAATTAGGAGGCAAATGATGCGTTCTCAAGCTATATTTAAGCGTTAATATGGCCTTTTGTTTGACACCAGCCCATACCCACCTCAGCATTCAGTTTTTATTGTATATTTGGAACTTTTGAAACTTTTATATTTTTACTTTTGCTGACGAATTGTACGCATTGGCGTACGTGCGTATGCCTGGATACGCGCCTGAATGCACAACATACTTTTCTTTGTTTTTCAACGTCGTGACAAGATTATTAACATTGCAAGATCCCAATTTAGACTTTTGTTTTAAATTTTTACTATAGTCTGACAACCACTCATGTTTTATATTTAAACTTTCTGGGGCAAGAGGATAATCATTATGCGAGTCATGCAGTTTCTTGGGATACTTGATATCGCACTCAACAATATAATTTGATTTTCCTTTTTCGAACTTATCAACCCACTTGAAGTTGCCAGTAGGCAACGGTTGACACATAGCCCACCCATACAAGTTATTAGCATCAAGATATATTATGTACTTGCTTCCTTTTTTCTTGTCATAGTTTTTCATATATATTATTGTTACCCTGTGAATATAACTTGTGCCACCTCTTAATCCTTTTTCCACAATCAATTATTGAGCAATATCAGCTATTAGATCAAATTGGATACCAGTCATCTTAAGGCATGCATCCCAGGCTAAACCAGGACTACTGAAGTAATGGCAAGGATCTAATTTGTAATACTCGATACACATTTTTCTAAAGTTTTCAAAAACGTCTGCAAGCAGCAGCACATCAGTCTTAAGATACGGATCATGATATTTTCCCATATTTTTAATCTTGAATATTTTCCATACTTTTTTAGTATGTTCATAATCTGCATCTGAAATGTGTTCATCATTTAATTGAGAATAAAAGCTATCTTTGCCAGGTAATTTAGTTTCTTTAAAATGTTCAAAATGTTCAAAATGTTCATGTAATCATAAGGATAAACACCTTTTCTTGTCATCAAAGTATTTTTGCGAGGTGTATTGAAACGAGGGGATGTTTTTTACTAAATTTTCTAATGACTGAGACATAAACTGAAAACTGTCAATAGACACTAAACTTTTTCCTAACATGAAAGCCATATACTTTTCCATGTTATTCGGTATGACATTTATTGTTTGTTTAAACTTTCCGATGTGTTGCATTATAAAGTGAGAATCATAACCTCTCAAATTATGAAACACGACAGGTATTGTTTTAGTTAGTCTGAAATTAATATTACATATGTCATGAGCGCTTCCTCTGTACTTCCTAGTTATATGACAATGATCTCTAACTTTTCTAACAGAGTTTTCATATGCTACTGTACGACCTGGGTCTTTTTTTGCAAGAGTTATTGAAAAAGCATTACCACAAATATGACATGATTTAGATTTTTGGAATTTAGCTTCTTTTTCCGACGACATCACCAAATCTTTCTTAAAATGTGTATTCATAGTTTTTTTGCACCACTTTTCTTCTTCTATCATTTTTTTCTAAAAACTTGTTAACAGCATTTGGTCCTCTGTATGTTACAGCTGGTTTTGAATATTGATCATCATAACAACAAATAACCTTATACCCATAACTGCAATCAGTATGCTTTTGATACGCTTTTGTATATGATTTTTTATGATTGTTTGATACTGAAGAAATAGTTTCAGTTATCGCCTCAAAATCAGCATATATAACAAACGGAACCATTAGTTGCCTGTCATAGTTTTTAAACTTAACTTTTCATTCTTATGTGGCATTTCTACTGCTTGCTTACCATTATGTGAAAGACATATAGGTTTGTGTTTTTCCAGAACTCTTTCTAATGTAAAGCACTGCAGGCACGTTTTACAAAACCATTTTTTTGCTTGTGCTTTGTTTGGTTAAACATTAATTTGTTAAAATATTTCATCCACACGTAATGATTTTTTTTCTTCTTCAGTGATTAAAAGCATATCACAAGTTTCTTTTGCTTTTTTTGTTGATATGTGCAAAGGATATACTTGATTATTTTCATACCCAAATATATTAAAGCAAATGTTATTTTGTTTTTCTATTTTTGGTATTTGTTTTATTGTAACAGGAAATGTTATTCCTTTGTAATTTAGATCTCCAATATGTTTTTTATACTTCAT
The DNA here is from genome assembly GCA_037043455.1 of Cyrtodaria siliqua. Taxonomy (NCBI): domain Eukaryota; kingdom Metazoa; phylum Mollusca; class Bivalvia; order Adapedonta; family Hiatellidae; genus Cyrtodaria; species Cyrtodaria siliqua. The sequence goes on from JAWPHD010011509.1 coordinate 67,236, forward strand.
TGTCTTTTTCATTTTTTATATTTATTAAGCCTTTCTAGCATTTGCAAGTTCTTTCGGTAATATTAAATACGAGCTACTTCGCAAAGGCTTATATGCAGTCCCGCATATTGAAGGTTATATGATTCCTACATATCCTTCTCTTCTGTCTGGGGCGGCTCTAATTAACCTTAGATAATGTGTTGATACGCCATTAAAAAATATATGATCAAGAAGCTACTGTTTAACACTGTAAAAGGGAAAATATTTCCTGGCAGAGGGAGGTTAACAAGCATGTACTGGAGTCAGGCATATGAAAGACTAAATGAATCCATTGAAGAATTGATTTTTTAAGGATTTAATTCAGTATTTAGATCTTTCGACAGGCTATGCAAAATATTATGCCAGTTTAAAATGTATGAAATCCGAGACACTTCTCGCTAAATTTAAACTAGCTTATGTTTTTCATAACCCGTAAAAATATCGAAATATTGAATTTAATCCTTTTATGTACTTGGTAACAGTGACGCTGCCAACCTGGCAGGCTTTTTTTATAGCAACATACGACAGTTCTCAAGTTAATCAAATGAATAAACTATACCCTGTTTGCTTTAGCTCTGCCCAAAACCTAAAAGTGTTATTTCACTGGGAATTTAAATGCACCACATACACCTGTTTCGTTTAAGGTCAATGCAATAGAAATGTAAATATTGGGGTTTGAACGGTGGTAGTTAATGGCAAATTTACCATAAATAGCTTCATGGTGAATTTTCCATTCACTTTACGTTTATGGTAAATTTGCCAACCACTACCGTCATTAAACCTCAGGAATACCGAAAATTAGTTAATCAATTCTTAAATACACATTATTTACCTGTTGTTATAGTATCAATAATAATGTGCCTTGGGAGGTTGGTAATGATAAAATCATAAATAGTGCAAGAAAGATAAAATATCATCAGTGTATTCAGTTTATACTTCAGAATAGCCATTTTCTATTCAGAGACACCAGATTGAGCAATTAGCTCCATAAACTGAAAAGTATTTGAAACTAGGCGCGTATATAATTTTTTCAAAGTTGTGCTAATAAGCTGTAAAAACAAGGTATCAAGATCCAAATTATATCATTCATCCGCCAGTTACTAGTGATGGGCAATTTGTAAAGATACAAAATAAATTGTAATTAAAATTACATATTTGGCATATTAATATTAATTGTCTAAGACATATTCGATTTATGTAGTGTGCTTCTAGTGTCTCAATTTGCCAACCACTTTCCATCTGAATGCAAGTTCCAGCTCTATTTACAATTTCCTCACGTGCTTTATCCAACGTCTTGACTATTTCATTTTCGAATAATATTGTTGCCGCTCTTGAATTAAAGTAAGCTGTTTTGTATGTGGCTGCAGAGCCTGTTTCTTTGTCTCCCATCGATGTTTTTTTAAAAGTATGTTTCACATCAACACTTAATTTAAAGCCACCGGTTTTTCTTAGTCCGTTTTAAGAAATTTTATAACGCTTGGTTGCGTCTTCTGCAGTTTAGCGAGCGGGTCATTACTGATAACATTTATTTTAATAGCCTTGCTATACTGTTTTGGGGATGTTTCAATTTCTCGGGTACTCATTATATAATATTACACGAGATTATTTTTTAAGCCTATAATTATTCTATTTAAAGATGCTCTACCTATATATTTTTGTCCACCAATTGATATAAACTTTACTTAATTGTAAAGAGGACTATGAAAAAGGTAAACGGCAATAATTTCACCCCATGTAATATGCGTTTTGCTGGGGAAAAACAGGATAGAAAAGATCGGATTTTTGAAATTGTATTCGTAATTGTTTTAGACAAGCCGATTACGGAGATTTTCCGATCTTATTCGTTTACAATCGGAACTGCCTTGTCGGATTGGCGACGAGTTCCGATCGAACTATCGTTTACTATCGGAACTGCCCCGAGTAGTTTGTTTTCGTTCAACTGAATGGCATTACGCATGTCCGATAAAATCGTAAAAACTCGTAGTTCTCCGGCAGGAATAAACGGCTGGGCAGCATTTTATTCAAGATATTGTTTTGATCATAATTAATAATTTACAGAACTGGAATACGAACCTTGATGCTTCTTAGAATACTCATAAAATAGCTTTGTACACATATAAATGCAGTAATATTGAGTATTTAATATTTTACATTAAAAATCGCGTAGATATAGGTAGTTCATCTTTAATTATTTCAAAGTAAAATATTTGCTTCCTGGTTAGATTATATTTTTTTTATTTATCCATACATAATGATATCAATTCCTTTGTCTAACAAAATGCTGTAGTAAGTAATAAAAGAATCCTCAGTTAAAAGACCACGAGTTGCTGAAGAAATTTGTTTTTTTACAAAAAGCATGCAGCCTGTTTATATCTGATTTGTTATTTTCCATGGTAATTGTAGTTGTTGTGCTATGGTTATAATTATTTTAGTCAAATCTTGAAAGTTTGTAAAAACTATTAACTCTTTGTCAAGTTTAGTTGTATTTTCAAAATCAACCATTTGAGCATATGTCTTTTGATCTTCCTTAAAGTTTTTGATTTCCTTTTCTACTTGTTCCATTATAATATTACATAAGATAATATTTTTTAAGCTTATATTTAAATATATAATTCTATAGTATAGTATAATGAATTGCAAATATTGTAAAAGAGTTTTAGATATTATTGATCCTCCTGGAGTGTGTTCAGTTTACATTATTTTACATGACTAATAAAAAGAAGCTTTGTAAATATTGTACCAGAGCCAAGCTGTGTTACAAGTGTACTTATGCATGTATAAATTGTAACGATACTTGTAAAGTTTTCGATAATGAACGTATCTATTTTAATTGTGGCACTCACAACGGTTACAATCTTATTGCAGGTTACAAGTACAACCGAAAGAAAACTACTTACCACAGAAAGTACCATTTGGATAAATACTTGGTAGCATATGATTTGTCTTCTACAAATAGACAAAGATTTGAAGATTTGTTTTACAAAATTGTAAAGATTTTGGATAAAACAGAGGGTCGGAAAAGATCAATCAAATTTGAATACATTTTTCAGAAAATATTTTAAATATTAAAAATAAAAAAAGAAACAAAACCGATTAAAACAAAATCTACTAGAGAAAAGTACGATAGGATATGGAAACAAGTTGAAAAAGAATTACGACTGGATACCATGACCGTTTAACTTGAACCTTTTCATATACATTTCCAGAGGTTCTGTAAAATTATCATTCTTTTGAATCTTTAATATTTTATTAATGGTAATCCTAATTACATCTTCATCATTTTCTAGTCCTATTGTTGTTTGGACATATGATAGAAGTTGTTTAAAACTCCTATGATGTGTTTTTAACAAAGTCTTTTTTTCTGCTATTCTTGTTTTGCTAGCTAAAACAGCAACTATTGGAGAACTGCGCCAACTACAGCCACGAAAACAGGAATTGCTGGAACTAATGCTAGAACAGCACCACAACCAATTATTCCACTGGTAATCTGTAATGTTGTGTTTATAATACCGCACAATTTATAACTGCGTCTGTATGCAGCTACAAGTCGCGTCAAGTTATCAATTAATTATTCTTTAGTTTTCATGTATAATTACAGTTAGATAATAATTTAATCAAGATTTTTAGAAAATAGTTGCTCATGTTCTTTGGGTGATATTTTACCTATTTTTAATAATTCATCGATTATGCTAATACCTTTATTTATTAGCTGTGGACTATTATTTCCTGATTCGATACTTCCGCATACTAACTCCAAATCATTAACCAAATCATCAGGACTATTGTAATATTCAACATCAACACAACCTCCTAAAATCTTTTTGAACTTTGAAGAACCTTTATGAATTGGTAAACCAGATAATTCTGTTGGTTTCTTAAAAGCATTTTGAGACAGCTTCGGATACGTTTTTTATTATTGTAACGCTTTGTCTTCAAGTCTACAAAATCATCGTCTACTTTTAGGTCTAGCACAACTGCCTCTCCTTGTTTGGTAATAAGTTTGTGATGACCAACAAGCTTAGGTAAATCAATTTGTAACACTCCATAGTGACCATCTTTGTCGACTTTGTAGGAATTTTTATTTTGTTGTATTCCTACCCATGAAACGGTTTTTCTAGCTGAAATGAGTTTGCTTAACGAAATTATTTCATTAATCCTACTTCTATAATCTACTAAAGCTTTTGATTCGTTTATTAGAGCTTGCTTATCTAGCTCATATGCTGTTTTTCTTATTGCATTTTTTTCTTTTGTTATCTGCTTAGATAGGATACCCATGTCACGTCAAATTGAATTGATTTTATTAGAAACGTCTGTAAGCAATGGTTCAAAATTATACTCTTCAGTTGTTGCTGAATTTCGGACTAATTCCTCTGGTGAAGGATAGTTATATGCTTTTATCACGGCTTCATTAATACCAACATTAAAATTACTATCGAATTTTGCTGTACGAGGTTCTTCATCAAATAACCGGGGTATTCCCTAGTACGCTTTTTGTTCTTGTACTTCCTCGCCTATTGCTGCTGAAAGAGCGGCTAATTGCTGACTTATTTTCGGAAGAGAAGCTAACTGCTCGGTTAGCTGTTCTGACTGACTTTTTATTTCGCTAGTTACAGGTTTAAATATTTCTTTGTATAAATCACGGCTAGCTCCTTTTTCTAGTCTTTTTTGAATAACTTTATTCTCGTATTCTTTAACAAGCTCACTCGCTTTTCGCATCTTATCTGCTAATTCTTTCCATTTTAACAAAGACATGTATAATATAAGGTTAGATTAAAATAAGTTAAATTAAGATAAGTTAAGATAATTTTAAGACAAGTTTAAGATCGGTTTATTTTCGCGTCTTAGCTTCCTCAGCTACCTTTCGCACTGTGTTTATATGCATGTTCATATGCATTTATACGTCCATTATTTTATTTCCATCTTTAAATCCATTCCTCCGAAGTTGTGGCTTTCGTTTTCTTCTTGGCTGGAGGCTTAGTCCCTTTTTCAGCTGCAGGCTTAGTCGCTTTTTTTTTTTTTCTTATAAGTTTGAGATTTGCATGCGCCTTTGAAGCCTCTAATTGTATTTTAGCCAGTTTGTTTTCCAGACGTGTTATCTCACCAGGAGATTCAGATTTGTTTAACATTTTATTTATTTGTGTTTTTTTTCTGCTTCTAATCTATCAAATAAATCATATTTGGTTGTTCTTCTGTTTTTGACAGACTTCCTGGATTTTTAATTTTTTGTCTCCTGGCAGGATCTAAATATTTTTGTTTTGTAGGCTTTGGGATATTCTGTTTAACTTGTTTCAATCCGTAATATCTAACTTGATTAGTTTTGAAACATTCTGCATCTGTTCCAAGTTGTTTACCACGGGGGATTTCCTTTATTCCACAATACACTTTAGACATATATAATAATAGTTAGATCCAAGTATTATTATAATGGAAATTCCAAACTATGACATGAAGATAGAAAACGTTAATTTCAAACAGATATTGAACTTAATGCCAGACTGTTGTTTTAGGATGCTTGTATGCGGTGATTCAGGTTCTGGCAAGGCAAACACATTAGTTCACATGTTGTTAAAACCTTTAGTGTATTATGACAAGATTTATTTATTTGCGAAAAAGAATGGAATTCCGGTTGAAGACATACTAGAATGTTTAAATGATGAAGTTATCCCTGTGAATGATTTGGATTCAGATAATCAGAAGATAGTCATTTTTGATGATAATGTTTGTGAACGCAATCAAAACCATATTATTAATTATTTCATCCGGGGAAGACATAAAAAATGTTGTGTAATTTATTTATCCCAATCTTATTACAAAACTCCCAAAGACATTCGGTTGAATTGCTGTCATTACATCTTTTTTGCAACTCCAAGTATAAATGAAATTAACTTGCTTTCCAGAGAACACGACGTAAGCAAAGATCAGTATAAAAAAGCAACTGACAAACAGTATGATTTTCTGTATCTTGATCGTCATAGGAAGTTAGCAAAGCGTACCTTCATCGGTGAAATTTAATCTAATCATATTATATATAACGGGGCTTTTTAATGATCTTGGTGAGGAAGTTACTACTGACAGTGTTACTATTACAAATTTTGGTATTGTGCTGTCTGAGTATGTAAAACACAAACACTTGGTTAATTATATTCACAAGGGTAAAAACCAGGAACATTTTTTAAAAAGTGATCTTAACATGGATAATAATAAAATTACAAATCTGAGTAATCCGGAAAAAGCAAATGATGCAGCAACAAAGCAATTTACTGTAAGAAGAGTAGCAAAGATCATACATGATTATAATATTGATAAAATTCCAGACATGACGAAAAATTTAACAACAGGTGTTGATGATAAACTAAGTCAAATACAAACAAAGTTACAAGCAAACCGTGAAAAAATGATTGAAAACGGTTTAAAAGATGAAATATAACTTTTGGGTGATACTTCAGATGAGTTAGAAAAGAAAGAAGATGGATTGGAAGAGAGTCAAAGCTACAAGAAATTAAATGAACAAATAAGATCTGGTGTTCAAAATAGTAATACACGGATTGGAGAAATCAATAAACAAATGGTTGATAACGATGAACTAGAAACTGCTATTGCTGATGCTTCAAAACAAATGAGAACTGCTTTTACTACTGAAATAACTCGAATTAAAGATTAAAGGCACAGATAAGCACTAACGTCGACGATATCAGCAAAGAGTTTGAAAATATCAAAAAGAAAATGGTTGGCAGAAAGACGCTGGACACTGCTTTGAGCAAATTGGTTGACAAAAATGAACTCTTAACTGCTATTGCTGGTGTTTCGAGACAAATGAGAGCTGCCCAGGATGACAGGAGAAAAGCTTTTGACAATGAAATAGCTTCTCTTAAAGAGCATAATCAAAAGTCTGATAGTCGCCACACAGCAGTTCTTGGTATAATTGATGAGCTGAAAGTAAAAGTAGACTATTTAAGCCGGATTCTAATTCTTGAAGCTACAATAGATGATGGCACAAGTATTATGGAATATGACAATGGTTATGTATCATATCAACACGAAAACCACTTGAAAGAACCAAACGTGATGCTTTTCTCGGGGCTTTTTCTCTCGTATATAGTTCACTTGTAAAAAGTGGAGAATATGCTACAGAATATCCCGGTGCGGTGGTGGTAAACCTTCCCTCAATGCAATAATTGTAAAACCCGGGCGCTATATAGTTGAAGCAGACCTTACATATACAGTTACACATACAGATATTGGTATAGAATATTTTACTTTGTTTAATCTAAGTGCTAGGGAGTCACTTGCTCGACCAAAAATAGAAAATGGCAAACGAATACTAAAAGAAACACTTGAAGCATATCTTCCAAAATCTGAATATTGGACCATTTTTTCAGAGTATTTCAGGCATAAAATCTCACACTACGCAAGTTTTCAATTTTGAAAAACTAGTTTTAAATTGTACTACAAAGGTGATTAATTTTAGCAAAAAATTATCCGTCCTATATTATATGGAACAAAAAATTGTATTATCATCAGAAAAAGCTTCAATAATTAATAGCTCAAATACACCGAGTAATTTTACAACTGTATTTGACAGACCATTAATACAAACAGTATGGCATTGGACTCGATAAGATTAATTCTATGACTTACTCATGGTATAATATTATTGAAGATTTTAATAACAAAGTGATAAGGTATCACAATGGAACAGATTGGAAAACTATTAGTTTTGCAAATGGAAATTATAGTTATGCTGATATCGATAATTATATAAAAGAAGCATTGACTGTAAACGACGATTTAACCGATGACTCTCCTGTCCCGATAATAATTGAGTTTGATTTATCAAGTTTTAAATGTTTAGTTACCATTCATAATAATTTCATGCTTGATTTAAGAGAAAAAAACGTTCACACCTTAATTGGGTTTGACAAAGATGCAGTTATTAGAGAAACTAAATTTGGAACTGTAACACCAAACATAACAAATTCTATCGATACATTGAATATCCACTGTGATTTAATAAGTAATTCTATTGTTGATGGATCATAAGGGGATGTTATTTATGAAATATGTACAGCTGATCTTACGAGATCGTATCCTTTTAAAGAGGAATCAATAAGAGTCGGTTTCTGTGACGTAAACAAAACAATCATTAACAGTATTAATATTTACATAACCAATTTCTCCGGTAAAATTATTAATCTTAATGGGGTTCATACATCATTTCGATTTGTTTTAAAGGAATTGATGTAACATAAGTTATATATGACACATCTAAAAATGTTTACGACACTAGCACGGAAACATATACTCAAGTTGATCGATTAACTGGAGCTGGTATATTTGACATTTTTCAAAAGTTGGATCAAAAATATTTAGTGAGTCTGTGAAAACAGCAGGCAAGAAAGCATTAGAAACTGCTGGAATACATATCATAGAGAGTGGTTGTAAAAATCTTGGAGATGAAGTAGGAAAAATGGCTGCTGTTAAGTTAGTTTCAGTTATTAAACCTAAACCAAAAGGTGAGATAATATTAAAAGCTGCCACAAAAGATGTAGCTAAAGATGTAGCTGATAATATAATGGAAGAAGATGGACATACAATATTTAATAGAATACTTTCCCGGGAGGGGAACCAAAAGTACAAATGTTCATGCAAGAATAAAATGATCAATTAAAAAAAAATCTAATTACTAGTATACATAGATGTTTCGAAGTAATCAATATAATACTAGTTATGACCATGCACCTATTCAGTTAGATACTCCTATAACACAACCAGGAAATGCTACCAGGCAAATGAAAAGTGGCTATCAGTTTACACTAAATGATAGAAGTTATTACTTTTATTGGTATAATGCATATTTTGAAATCAGTTTTCAAGTAAACAAACTTGCTGATGGAACCGCTTTTGTAGCCGCCGACAGAATTGCTTTAATTAACGATGCAGCTTCACTGATTGATCAAATGTAAAGCGAAATGGAAAAATAATTTACCATGGAAATAATCTTCACAGATTTGTTAATGTCAAAAGCTTGCTTGAAATTTCTGACGATTATGCAAAGACAACCGGAACAAACGAATACTTTTATTTAGACAATACGGCTGCTGCAGAATTTCGAGATGATCAAGCTGGTTATAACCGAGGATTTGCTGCTCGTCATGCTTTAACCATAACTAATCAAAAAGTTGACTCTATAATTCCATTAAATAAATATTCATTCTTTGAGGTTTTGGAAACAAACATGCGTCCTCCTAGTCAGTTTCAAATTAACTTGCAACTGACAGATGATAATGCGTTAATTTTCAAATAAGGAGGTGCTGATGATGGTCGAGTAGTTATTAATAAATTAGTTGTGTGTTTACCTAGAATGATATTTAACAAATATGGTTTAAGTTACGTAATGACAAATGACATGACAACAACAAGATGGACTTATCTTCGTGAAATGATACGAGAAAACGGAAGTACTCACCTAACAGAGTCTGCATTTAGAATAACAGCTGGAGTCAAAAGTCCAAACCATGTTTTAGTTTATCTGCAAAGGTCAGACAAGAGTTCTTCTCAAACACAAAATCCTCATCTTTTGGATACGTTTAAACTAAATGCTGATAATGCTAATTGTTATTTACAATCAGCTAGATTGGAAGTTGGAAATGGAGTTTATTATCCTGAAACCGGTTATAGTTATACTAATATCATTAGAATATTCAGAGATGTTATTAATTATTCTAACAAGCAAAATGATAAAAACACTGGAACTTTAGTAAATGCGAGTAATTTTAAAAATCTCTTCGGTATGATATATTTCGATTTGAGTTACAAGGGAAATGAAGTCAGTGTTGATCCAAAAAATCTAAGTTTGAGATGTAAACTAAACAACGTTCCTACCGCTAGATATAAAGCTTATGCTTTAGTCTTATACAAGGAAGATGTTGTTATTGATACTGTTGGAAATGAACTAGTTATTGTTTAATATAACTTATAGTATACATGACTTACGTAAAGTATTCGATAGATTTGACAGAGGGGCAAAAGAGAAGTTTAGCAAAAGCATATGAAAACAAATGTTAATTAACACTTAGGTTAAAAGATAATCAACTAACTGGAGACTTTCCTTTGCTATTGACAGTTACTCAGATTAACAATATTAACAAAGCTAAATCTGGTGGACGGAAATTAGACATAAATATATCGCAATCGCAAATGAGGTCTCAGTCCAAGAATGGAGGCTTTTTGGTTGAATTAGCTTGTTTGTTAACTTAACAATATTACCAACAGTTGCTTGATTTGCTCCAAAGATATTAGGACCTTTAGCAACAGAAGCACTTAGTGGTCTGTCAAGTACTGGAATCGACAAACTATTTGGAAAAGGAATGGTAACTGTGCCTAGTGACAAAAAACAACACTGCTACTTGAATCAAATAATGCATTAACACTGCCACAAATAAAAAGAAATACAATCTGAAGGTTGTTGCCCTATTAAACTAACAAAGGAGCAACAGCAAGACGGGGGATTTCTTGGACTTCTTGCATCATTAGGAATTCCATTGATCGGATCTCTTATTAGTGGTTTAACATGAAAAGGTTTGCAAGTAGATAGAAGAGGAAAAGGACTAAGAGTTGATCGTTGAAAAAGTTTACAAATAGACTCACAAATTAGGCCATATAGAAGTATCCCATTTGTAAAGAAAAATTAAATTTTAAAAATGAACCTATCTCTAACTTAGATATAATGAAATGGGTCAAGCAGCTAGGCATACAGAAATTCAGTGGGGTGTAAACTAAATACAAATTACCAATAAAACAAAATAAACAAAAACCTGGTATTATTAATCTTGATGATCATACTGGACCTGGTACACACTGGACTTGTTACTATGATAATTATTACTTCGATCCGTTTGGTCTGAGCTAACCAAAATAAGTTTTAGCGTACATACCTAATATAAAATATAACACTATTCAATACCAAGATAAAACAAGTGTATTATGTGGATATTTCTGTTTGTACTTTGTCAAAAAGTTGCAAGAAGGAAACAGTGTGTACGATATTCTTTATAAAATATTAAAACAATACAAACCAATAGAAAATGAAAACATTATAAAATCATATTTTGTAAACAAAGTTTAGGCTAGACAAAGTTTAATCTAATCATATAATATATGAGTTATTGCATAAAAGAAAAAAATGGTTACTGAAAATATTAATCCTCAGTATGTTTTAGCAAAAAATGGTAGAAGAATATTAAATGCAAAATGTGCATCTTGTGGTATTACTAAAACACAGTTTGTTAAAAGTACACAAGGTGGAAATATTGATATTCAAAAAGTTACGCTTCCTTTATTACCTAAAAAGGGGTTAACAATTCCTGGTTATAAATATTGTGGTCCTGGTAATCCACTTGATAGCTTGGAACCAACTCATTTTTAAACCTTTATAAACGTTTAATTATAAAAATGTGCGGTTCCACAATTGCTATTTTTAGAATTTGTGGGTTTTATGTTCTATTTTTTAAACGTTTATATTATAAACGTTTATAAATAAAGCCCGTTAAGTATAAATACGAGCGACCCGTAAAAGCGGTCGTCACGTATCCCTCATCATCCCGAATACATAAGTCAGAAAGTTTATAAAGTTGCGAGGGTTTGGTAGTAGTATATCGTCACCGTTGGCGTTTGCTACTGGGTAACCAAAGACAGCTTTGTAACTGCTTACTGTTAGTCCGCCGCGAGGGAAAAAGACGCTGGTACCCCCAGTATCTATACTACTCTTGTAATCGGTGATTCCATGTTGTAAGGCGTAAATCGGCGTGAGTTGATGATGACTGTTGATATTAAAACATTAAGAGGTGCTACAATAACACGGCTGATGCACACACTTCAAGAAACAGACCTTGACCAGTACTCCACAGTGATACTATACATAGGCGGACCTTGGCCAGTACTCCACAGTGATACTATACATAGGCGGACCTTGGCCAGTACTCCACAGTGATACTGTACATAGGCGGACCTTGGCCAGTACTCCACAGTGATACTGTACATAGGCGGACCTTGGCCAGTACTCCACAGTGATACTATACATAGGCGGACCTTGGCCAGTACTCCACAGTGATACTGTACATAGGCGGAAACGACGCTGCCTCATCGAAAATGCTTGTCCAGACCGTATTTTCAATACTATAATACTTAAAGATACCAAACTTGGTATGTGAATACATCTTGGGATAGCGATGTTTCGAGTACCAAAAAAATATCGCTGTACCTTGACCTTGACCTGTGACCTCTGTCATAGAAAATGCTTGTCCAGACCGTATTTTCAATACTATAATACTTAGAGATACCAAACTTGGTATGTGAATACATCTTGGGATAGCGGTGTGTCAAGTACCAACAGAAGATCACTGTACCTTGACCTTGACCTGTGACCTCTGTCATAGAAAATGCTTCTCCGGACCGTATTTTCAATACTATAACACTTAGAGATACCAAACTTGATATTTAAATACATCTTGGGATAGCGGTATGTCGCAAACCAAAATAAAGTCACAGTGACCTTGACCTTGACCTGTGATCTCTGTCATAGAAAATGTTCGGAAAATGCTTGTGCGGGCCATATTTTCAATACTATAAGACTTTGAGATACCAAACTTGGTATGTGGATACATATTGGGATAGTGGTGTGTCGCGTACCAAAATAAGGTCACTGTGACCTTGACCTGTGACCTCTGTCATACACAATGCTTGTCCGGACCGCTTTTCAATACTATAACACTTAGAGATATCAAACTTGGTATGTGAATACATATTGGGATAGCGGTGTGTTGCGTACCAAAATAAGGTCATTGTGACCTTGATCTTGACCTGACTTCTGTCATAGAAAATGCTTGTCTGGACCGTTATAACACTCAGATATACCAAACTTGGTATGTGAATACATCTTCGGATAGCGGTGTGACGCGTACCAAAATAAGGTCATTGTGACCTTGACCTGTGACCTCTTGTAAGTTTAATTGTTTGGTTAATTATTGTTTAGGTCAATATTTCAACTTGCTTTGTTAATAATATAGGAGAATAGTTTGAAAAACGGTATCTGGTAACAAAAATAAGTTATTTATATATAGTGAATATGAACACCGGTTACTTGGTTACTAGTAAACAAACATGTATTCCGTTGAGAACATTACAGAATCTGCACGTAAATTTAATAAAGAGATTACACCCAAGCATAGTCCTACAAGCGTATTTAAATCTATGACCCAAGCCAAAACAGGTTGAATGTTTTCAACATCTTCGCACAGGTGATGATGTTATATCCTGTTGGTTACGGCAAGAGTTTGCTGCACCAAGCATTACTTAGTGTATCGCCATTTTTTGTAATGGCCTCAGCTATCGTCACGTGATTTGTGTGGTGGCAAGGATTATTGGCTACAATATCACTGCGCGGAGGTTGATGTGCTAACTGCTTTGGTCTACAATGTTTGCAAGTAAAAGTTAGACAAATGCATGATACGGTCTGGCAATGGTTAGACAAATGCATGATACGGTCTGGCAATGGTTAGACAAATGCATGATACGGTCTGGCAATGGTTAGACAAATGCATGATACGGTCTGGCAATGGTTAGACAAATGCATGATACGGTCTGGCAAAAGTTAGACAAATGCATGATACGGTCTGGCAATGGTTAGACAAATGCATGATACGGTCTGGCAATGGTTAGACAAATGCATGATACGGTCTGGCAATGGTTAGACAAATGCATGATACGGTCTGGCAATGGTTAGACAAATGCATGATACGGTCTGGCAAAAGTTAGACAAATGCATGATACGGTCTGGCAATGGTTAGACAAATGCATGATACGGTCTGGCAATGGTTAGACAAATGCATGATACGGTCTGGCAATGGTTAGACAAATGCATGATACGGTCTGGCAAAAGTTAGACAAATGCATGATACGGTCTGGCAATGGTTAGACAAATGCATGATACGGTCTGGCAATGGTTAGACAAATGCATGATACGGTCTGGCAATGGTTAGACAAATGCATGATACGGTCTGGCAATGGTTAGACAAATGAATGATACGGTCTGGCAAAAGTTAGACAAATGCATGATACGGTCGGGCAATGGTTAGACAAATGCATGATACGGTCTGGCAATGGTTAGACAAATGCATGATACGGTCTGGCAAAAGTTAGACAAATGCATGATACGGTCTGGCAAAAGTTAGACAAATGCATGATACGGTCTGGCAATGGTTAGACAAATGCATGATACGGTCTGGCAATGGTTAGACAAATGCATGATACGGTCTGGCAAAAGTTAGACAAATGCATGATACGGTCTGGCAATGGTTAGACAAATGCATGATACGGTCTGGCAATGGTTAGACAAATGCATGATACGGTCTGGCAATGGTTAGACCAATGCATAATACGGTCTGGCAATGGTTAGACAAATGCATGATACGGTCTGGCAATGGTTAGACAAATGCATGATACGGTCTGGCAATGGTTAGACAAATGCATGATACGGTCTGGCAATGGTTAGACAAATGCATGATACGGTCTGGCAAAAGTTAGACAAATGCATGATACGGTCTGGCAATGGTTAGACAAATGCACGATACGGTCTGGCAATGGTTAGACAAATGCATGATACGGTCTGGCAATGGTTAGACAAATGCATGATACGGTCTGGCAATGGTTAGACAAATGCATGATACGGTCTGGCAAAAGTTAGACAAATGCATGATACGGTCTGGCAATGGTTAGACAAATGCATGATACGGTCTGGCAATGGTTAGACAAATGCATGATACGGTCTGGCAATGGTTAGACAAATGCATGATACGGTCTGGCAATGGTTAGACAAATGCATGATACGGTCTGGCAATGGTTAGACAAATGCATGATACAGTCTGGCAATGGTTAGACAAATGCATGATACGGTCTGGCAATGGTTAGACAAATGCATGATACGGTCTGGCAATGGTTAGACAAATGCATGATACAGTCTGGCCATGGTTAGACAAATGCATGATACGGTCTGGCAATGGTTAGACAAATGCATGATACGGTCTGGCAATGGTTAGACAAATGCATGATACAGTCTGGCCATGGTTAGACAAATGCATGATACAGTCTGGCCATGGTTAGACCAATGCATGATACGGTCTGGCAATGGGAGGATGGGAGTATTTTCAGATACATCCGTGACAGCTTACTTACCTAATGTATTCTAAAATGAAATAAAAAAAGCCCGGAATATCATGCCTCCACGCCCCCAACCCCACCCCAACCACGCTATGATAAGTTAAACATCGGGCCTATATGTTTTCCGGAGTAAACTTTTAAGTAATTCGTGAAAATTTGATAATTATAAAGTATTGAGCTTCGCGCGAACATTAAATAAATATTTTGGTAAGCTTCCGAAGCGAAACCCACTGGCCATGATTCGTCCCGTTCGTCAATTCCGTAGACAAGGGCGTAGCTTGGCTGAATATGATGTGTAGGCCGAGTTCTAGGTGGGTCCGGGGGCATGCTCCCCCGCAAAATTTGTTTTCAGCTAGACTGTCGAAGATGCGTTTTGGCGTATATTTCGTACCGGTGTATATGTCTATAAGAGCATCAATATCCTTACTTTTTACCGTAAATTATTTATCTTATAACTAAAAAGAAGCTGAAAACATTTAAAGTAATGTAATGTAATTGTTATTTATATTAACACGAAGTACTAGTATACAGCCCCTTACCCCTCTAGGCCTCCGATTTTTATTGCATATTTGGCATTTTTATTTTTTCGATTTCTCAGAAAAACGTGTAGACCGCGTCGGCCTACAGGAAGCTACGCGCTGGCAGTTGACCTTAGTTGACATTTTCAAAGGGAACTACATGTTACAAGTGCATTCGTTCATGTTTATTTATCTAGAGATCTAAAAAGAATATGTGTCTTAGTCATACTGATACTAATGCTGGAAAATTATTCAGTGCTAAAATGTGTCCAGTAGTATAAATTAAACAT
>JAWPHD010011510.1:0-83248 GCA_037043455.1 Cyrtodaria siliqua
ACTTAAATGTTGTTGTAAAAATATATAAATAAAAAAAATATAAACGCCATATATATATCCAGAACTGTACTGAACAAACACAACAATTGCTACCAAAGATAAAACCAATCAAGGGTATGACCAGAAATCGTGGAAGGACGAACGTTCATGCATTTAACTTCCTTTTCAGAGTTTTATAAGGTGCAGTCATCCCACACGATAAAAGCGAAACATAGTGACTCATTATATATTGGTCAATAACTAAACGTGAAGGGCGTTGCAATATCTATAATAAAAAGGGTTGTATCATTTTCTGACAATTTGCTGATTAATTATGTAAATCGGTCAGGATATTTAAAGATCGCATCTCCAAACAAAAAAAGCCTGGGATATTCCTAGCCGCAGATTTTGTTTAGGTCGTATTGTTATTATCAAGTAGGGTTTCGTTACGGCGATAGAACGTTTTTTAGAAATATATAGGTAGAGTGTTATAACAAAATCCTTGCTTAAGAAGTATACATGTAACAACCTTAGTTCGATCATTGAATACCTTTACATTGTTACACGTTCTTTCAAAACAAATGAGAGAAATGCACTAAATATGATGTAGCAAGAGGTACTCCATCTAAATGTGGATAGTTGTCGCATCAAAGTTAAAGTCATCTTATTTATCATAGTATGTATGTAAGCATTTAAAATCAAGAAAGATGAAGATCGAGGAGTGCTGCTATACAATCCAAACTATTAGCTTTATTTACGTCAGATGTGGTGGATAAATATAAGTGAGCATATGAGGAAAGAACGGATTATCAATATTCCGCATATCATCTAGATACAGATATGTATGATAAGACCAATCAATAATGTCTCCCTGTCTAACAGGCGACAAACTAAAAAACACAAACTTAAAACAAAATAGTGTTAGGGCTAGATGGCGGGTGCATCAATATGCGGACACAAAATATGTTTTGTGTAGTTTTGAATTATAGATCTATCATAAAGTAGATTAGTACGGATATAAATGGTATCCGCTTCTTCGTCTTCAAGTTTCTGTAAACAAGAAAATGACACATCTAAGAGGGGACGTCTGCATTAAGTTATACAAACACTGCTAGGTTCTGAGATACATCTATCTTGAATTTTCGTTCAGGTCATGAACTCAACATTTGTTGTGGATTTTATAGTGGACTAATTTTAAAAGTTTTGCGTGGAATACACCTTTCTTGATTTGTACATTACGTGGTCCCGCCTTAATTCCATTAAGCGATGGGAAAGCTTATATTAGCATGATTATATAACGGATATGTCGACCATAAAACGCGTTTAAAAACATGGTTTACTGAAAATATGCCGTAGCCTGTTTAAAACTACATATTAAATGTTTTAATTTTACAATTTGCAAACCTTTTAAGCCGGAATTAAGGTTTATTTTATACCCCAGCCAACCTCGTTTTCGTTTCTTGTAGAAGGGGTTGGATGGGGTATGAAAGTTAATACTCGGACCGCGCAATGTTTAAGAACAGAGGGAGGGATAAAGGTACGTCTACTGTTAAATCGTTTAATATATTGATAATAACTAGCGTTCTAATTTTAATTCAATTTCAAAGAAGTGTTACTTTAACAAAAATGTTCATTTCTAAATATCAAATTAGTGTCAGGAAGGAATATAACTGTAAACGAAATCAATAAATGTGATAAATTTATTGATAATTTACGTTTAAAATACTAACATTTCCCTGTGTAAGATAAACGATAGGCACAGGGGAAAGTTTAGGAGGTGAAATAATACTCTCTTTAGGTGTTGTAATAACAGATTCTTGGTGTTTTACAAGGTGCATTTCATTTATGGCGGTGAACGACGCCATCTGTATAGAAAGGAAGAAAAATAAGAGAAATGATCCTATAGAAATAATAGCATTAAAACGTAATGGCAAAGTAAAACTAGATTCGAATGCAGTTACTTTAATGAAGATGTTATCACGAAGGAAAAAGACAAATACATGGAAATATAACCATTTCTAATACCTACATACGTATCAGTAATCTATATTGAATTTGAAAATTGTCTACGACTGACAATTACAAACTTTTCTCGTTTCTAGCAGTATTTAATATAATATAGTTACGTTATTGTTGGATGTTCATATTAAGCCGGTGACAGGAGGCGTGGGAGGAATTGCATCTTATAATTACTCTCATGAACAGACTCAATAAAACCGAATCTGCTTCTTTTCTCCCTTGTTTGTGTTTGTTGCTTCCAAGGGATCACCTTTTCAGTATTTATTGACATTCACATTAGCGTTTGTTTAGTGCTGTGTGGCAGCCGTAAAAGTCACCCCGACTACAAATCAGTAGTGTTATTATTTACTGGTCCTTTGGGATCATCAAGTATATTCTGTGTTGCTTTAAAGTAGAATATCGCTTAAGCCTGTGCTAGGAGGCGTGAAAGGTGTTGCATCTTATAATTACCTCTCATGAACGGACTCAATAAAACCGAGTATGCTACTTTTCTCTCTTGTTTGTGTTTGTTACTTCCAGGGTATCACCTTTTTAATATTTAATGACGTATGTACACACATGATGGTACCATAAAACTCGGCTAAATTAAAAAACAAAACAAAAAACAAACAAACAAATTACAAAAACTAACGTTGAGCTATTTTATTACGCAAACATTAAAATTACAAAAACGAATGTTAAACTATTTTATCATGAAAACATTGTTGCCTAAGGTAAAATTATTCAAGATGAATGAAGTTGTCTAAATATATTTAACATAACAAAGGTTGTATAAGAAAATGAGTGCATATGTATTTAAAGTGTTTAGCTGTATTTGTCGGGTCCTTATTCCAACAACCCACCCCCGGTTTTGCCTAGGACATTTTATAGAATTTAGCACAACGCATCACTTATAAACTGATGCATATTTGTCATATAAGCTGCCACAATTCAAAAACCACCAATCGGTTTAAAATCATTAACACAACATATGGCATACGGGTGAGTGACTTTTTATTGTGGTTTTCATTTTGTGGTAAATTATGACTATTTAAATTGTTGCTCTGAAGAAAATTGTTGTGATTTATTCAGTCAGTATTTGCGTAAAAAGCTAGGTAGTACACACAGAATTGAATTGTCTTTATTTTCAATACCGGTTGAACGCCATTATGTGTTATTAAACTGCTGTTGGATAGTTCGGTTGTTATGGCATAGATTTACGTTGTTTACAATGCCAGTTTTTCTGTAGATAATTGTGAATACGTCATTCAGACATTCAGACATTTACCTTATTTTTTTTTAATGAAGGCGTCTATTTGTCAATATGTTAATGAATATGGAGTGTATGGTATATATGTTTATCTGCAAATACGTTTCACAATGGAAATATCGTTTTGTGACTTTTGATTTACGGTCTACGATTGTGAGATTCTATCATTGTTAATTGTCACTACGTGTATTACATGTTTCATTAATGTTTAAAGTAAACACATTTGAAGAAGGTTTAGATTTCGGATTTATTAATTTTGAATTAAGATTGCCATTGCAATCGGTTATAAGGTATTGTGATACCGTAGATTACATATTGTGATAATATTGTAAGGCTTGAGTATATATTTTGTAGTCGTATTGACACAGGATTGTCAAAAGCACGATGTAAAGTGTTGTTGTTGGGAACTTGAGCTACGGTGTCTATAGGTGGGAACGCAGTCATAGGGCACGGTAACCGCATCATTCCTCATTTGAACGACTTGATAAACCAGTAGTCACGGGGAGAGTTACGGCGCCAAGCAAGAGGGTCCTCGATGAATATTAGTCACCGCCAAGGGGAACGGGATTACGTTACCGAAAGGTGGGTTCCCGGATTGCTCTCAATCACCGGAAGCGGTCGTGTTGGCATCGTTAGATCATGCTACCAAAAGTTAGATTCCCGGATTGATGTCCATCGCCGGAATGGGTCGTATTGGCATGGTATACCTACATTACCGGAAGTTCTCTTGGAGGATGCTGTACCGGGAGTGAACTAGCTGTGATTACAACGTAGTATTTAACTATAACTTTGATACAGCAAACGCGTAGTTGCATCTTTTAAGACGTTAATATTTAATACTTTTGTCCTTATTATTCATTTGTTGATATATTCATCTTTGTTGTAAATCAATTTGTAAATTTATTCATTCTTGAGTTGTCGAACCTTGGTCTATCTTGTTACAGTTGTTGGTTCGTATTTGTTAATATCCACACTTGTATATGACTACTCTTGCTTGTGATGTGCAGTTTTGTGTGGGCGTGATTGCGTGGGGGTGGAGGTGGGGATAAGGTTAACAGTTCACACCATCCTGAATGATGTTTACAAACGACAGAGTTAAATTGTTATCAAAACCTGGAGGCGATGAATGTTCTCCAAATGAGTTGTGTGACAGTGTATCAAGATTGCCGTTTATCTCTTTAAGACTCAACCATATTTCACATGTGTATCATTAATATACCTTTAATCGAATCCGTAATATGTCATATAAATATTTTAGGCAGGAACAAACACCTGCTAAAAACAAACAAAACACAACCATCGCATGGATATATAGCCAACATTGCATTACGTTACAACAGCGCGTTTTCCACTATAATCTACTCGAACCAATCCGTTACATGAACATCTTTTAACAAAGGAAAAAATAATAATTGAAAAACGTCATCTGAGACAAATCAAGATTCAGTGTATGAAATCGATATGTGTATATGTCCTTTCTTATGTATGTCTCTGTGATCTAATTAATACGTGCAACTTGCTTTGTACCTTTAGTACCTTTAGTATGTGCTGATGATTTGATAGCAATAAGGCCAGTAGTATAACCAAAAGATGAGACATTCACTTTCACCGTAAAAAGCCATGTATCTCTGATTTAAACTGAATTTTCACTTTCCCCAAACAAATATGTAACAGCCCTCATAATTGATTTCCGTGCATATAAAACATTGGTTTGGTATTAATCTCCGGGGTTCTTGATTATATTCATACTTATATCTTGCATATGTATCCGAAATACAATGTAAACATAATAACACATGAACCAAAGTTAGAAGATATCATGGTTAACCCATAACATATTTAAATGACAATGAATATTAATATATTCAAATTTCCGTATAAGAGTAAAGATGAACTATTAAATATTACACCATTCTAAATTAATTTCACCGAGTTCTTAGGTCTTAATAGATAGCACAATGTCATCCACCTTCAGTCTTAAAAGTCACATGCTGTTCAAGTCACTCATGAAAATAACGTCTGCAGAGTATACACCTGTATATTAGTCGGTTGGATAATACCTACCTCTGATGGTTACTGGCATTAGTTTTTCAAGATTGTCATTAGGCATAGGTTCTACATGCGCCTATTGCTATCATCGTCATTATCAAAATAGCGACACCCCATTATAGTTGAGCCCCATCTAGGGACAAGTTGGAGATAGTTTGTGCAGTACTAGTCTAAATCATCTGCGACGCTTGCTTTTCAAGACAAACGTTTGTATTTACCATCATGCGTCAAAGGTGATCAAGACTAGTGCAGTACGTGCCACGGTTATTTTTATGTTGGTTTTCCGCAATACACAATCGGCATAAAGCAGGGTATTGTACAAGACAACCAATCAGCTGCTACTGACTGACTGATTACAATATAATCAAATACACTTGACACACCGATATAACATTCTGTCGTGGTCTAGAGGTTAGTATAGCTGCTCTAACTGCACGTTTGGATTTCAATGCACAATATAAAGGGTTCGATTCTTCCCGGTGTGAGCAAACATATATTGTTTTTATGTTTTTCTCCTAATAAATCAATAAATCAATAAAATTAATGTAGGTCGGTAGGAAATTGTTTTAAATCAGTTATTTTCAATAATAGGAAAATTGTTCCTAAGTGGTTGTGTTCGTATTCAAAGAACTTTGATAAAAATGAACAAATATATCATGAACAAAACGTTTTATTGCGATAAGCAGTTTTGTGTCGGGGAGGTGTGTGTGTGAGTGTGTGTGCGTGCGTGCGTGCTTGTGTGTGTGTGTGGCTCACCATGCCCAATATAATCTTGTATATGTTTCCACATTTCTCAAAGTATTAGGATTTTCTTTTCTCTTTGCGAGGATTGGCGTGGCTCAGTGAATAGCGCTTTGTACTTGTAACTCTAACAGATATATACGATATAATTAAACAAATACTGTACAGCACATTTTCTTGGTTGTTTGTTAAGTGTAACTATTAAGCATAATCTCTAATTTGATTTTCATTAAATAACTTCCTTTAAATTAATGTTTTTATTCCCTCCACCAATAAAACCAAAAGGATACCCTAATGGTATAGGCACAATACACTCTGGACTTCCTATTTCATTAATATCGAACAAGTGTATCATAATGTGCACTACTATAATTATTTGCAGCATTCTGCTTTTTCTCTGTACTGTTTGATTAATTCTTTTAAATGCAAAGTTTTCGGCGGCGACTTGATTGTGTTTAATTGTGTTTGTTGCTCCCAAAGGATCACCTTTATAAGTATTTATTAACATTCACACTAGCGTTCGTTTAGTGCAGTGTGTCGGCTGTAAAAAGTCTCCCCGGGCTACGAATCAGTAGTGTTATTTTTACTGGTCCTTTGGGACCAACGAGCCGAATGTAGGAGGCTTTGAAGTAGAATACCGCTTAAGCCGGTGCTAGGGGGCGTGAGAGGTGTTGCTTCTTTCATTACTTCTCATGAACAGACTCAATAAAACCGAGTTTGCTGCTTTAATCTCTTAATTGTGTTTGTTGCTCCCAAAGGATCACCTTTATCAGTATTTATTAACATTCACACTAGCGTTCGTTTAGTGCAGTATGGCGGCTGTAAAATGTCTCCCCGTGCTACGAATCAGTAGTGTTATTTTTACTGGTCCTTTGGGACCAACGAGACCAATATAGGTGGCTTTGAAGTAGAATACCGCTTAAGCCGGTGTAGGGGGCGTGAGAGGTGTTGCTTCTTTCATTACTTCTCATAAACAGACTCAATAAAACCGAGTCTGCTGCTTTATTCTCTTAATTGTGTTTGATGCTGTTGTGCATCATTTTTTCTTGTACTGACTTACTAAAGTAAAGCCGAGTACTAAACAATAAAAAT
Organism: Cyrtodaria siliqua; assembly: GCA_037043455.1. NCBI lineage: Eukaryota > Metazoa > Mollusca > Bivalvia > Adapedonta > Hiatellidae > Cyrtodaria > Cyrtodaria siliqua. The sequence continues at coordinate 7,130 of JAWPHD010011510.1, forward strand.
GGATTGTTAATGTATTCCCCATTTCGGAATGAGGCATATGAATAAAAATTAGCGACGGTCGAGGTTAGAAAACTTGCTTCAACATTTTGACTAATAGTTTGTTTTCTTTAAATCGAGCGATTTCGTTTAGGAATTTTGGTTTAATATGATTCTTTGATTTATTAACAATTGATAGATGATTATTTTCACTTCGAAATTATGCGGAATGATAAATAATAATTATTATAATGATAGCGACTGTCAAATCTAGAACGAAAATCCAAGATGGCGGCGCCCGTCGTAAAACCTGTATACTTCAATGCATTTTCTACGATATGGAAATAAGTATAAAAGTCGAACAGGAAATGCAACTTCCACAGAATACAGTAAACCCAAAAACACGCAAAAGGACAAACATGAATGGAAATGTTAACAAAGAATAAAGGCATATGAAGTCACAAACACAAAAAGGGTTGACAATAGGGCTACCACCTTGGAACGGTCAGTGGCAAAAAAGGCCGCTAGGGGTTAAAACCAGGTTCTAGCGTGCACAAAACCTCACACTTACCCTAATTCATCCCAATAAAACGGGACAGTGAAAATAAAGAAATCCCCACCAACAAGGCAGCATTAATAGGCATTATAAGTAAAACACAAAGAAGCGCGTGTTTATATAAATACAAAAAAGCAATAGCCTAGAAAGCCACAAGAAGGTACTCAATGACTTGGCAGAAGCCAGTGCAACACGAGAATAAATCATTGAGGGCACAACAAGACACGATTGCAGACAAACATAAAACGTCACTTCCTTTTGGACTTTAGGGTCCACAGCCTGTCCGATCATCGCACAATTAAAGAGGAAAGCATAGTGGCGAACTGTAAATGGGTCCACCACCAAGCTCGTTTTGATTTCAATGCACGATATCAAGAAATGACTCATAGCAGTAGTTAATATGGGTTTTATATTGTTTTTTACACATACACATCATGTCCACAATGACGGAATTAAAACTTGTTGTACCTGGTTGTTATGCTATTTCGATGGGTGGGGTTATTGGAAATCGCTTTAAAGGTTGCCCACGGCATTTCAGATCAAATTCATTAAAGATGTTTTTTCAGTTTTTATTCTGTTTTGCATTTCATTTCTATTTTTACTTAAAGGTTTCAGGACACCCTTTAAAATTTATATTTAGATATAATTTTTTACTTTTGTCAGTTATATGAACTGAATGGTCGATCAAAAAAAGAAAAACACTAAAAGAAATATTTTTAAAAACAATAGGTAGATTTCGCTTTTGTATGGAGTTACCTCTCCTTTACGAACATTTCGGTCTATAGGTGCAGGGCTTTCCTTTATAGTCGGTAGTCGGGTGATGTACCCTCCTACTTGGTAAGCTGATCGGCTACTTTTAACTGCCTTCAATGCAACAACAACAGCAAATCGACTAGATAACTTGAAGAGTAAATGACACAATTGTTTGGTGCGGCCCACTCAACACCATGCATGGTTATTGCCCTTGATCTTACTAAAAAATGTTTGCTAGGTGGGGGTATTTAACATCTTTACTGATACAACAAGTTATAGGAATAACATAAAGCAACTTCTTTGTGTATAGTATTAACTGTTGATTACAGTCACCAATAATATATTTACAGATATTGTTGAAGACGACAAAAAAAGCAAAATCAACAAAACGTATTTACAGCCAAGTTGCGTTCAAGTACCCCAAATAAATGCAGAACGAACGCTGAACGAACGGAAATTGAACGCAGAATGAATGCAGAATGAACGTTGCACGATCTATATTTTAAAAATGCATTTCGTTCGTTGCGTTCGTTTCGTTCGTTTCAGGCATTCAGCGTTTTAAAAAACGAACGATGAATGCATTTTTTAAAACGCTAAATGCTGAAAACGAAAGCAACGAACGATGAATGCATTTTTTAAAAACGCTAAACGCTGAAAACGAACGGAACGAACGAAACGAACGCAGCAAAACGAACGAAACGAACGCAAATGCATTTCGCTATTTCGGATAACTTTCAATATTATCCTTTTGAGTACGTAATTGAAGTCTCAATTTAAACGAAGTGCGTTTTGCAGTAATTAATATAAAGAAATACACTGCGTAAATGGTGTTTTTAAGCACAATTACACACTTTAATTTTTACCGATTTGAAATAAGAAATGTATTTATTGTGTAGCACAAACTTTATATTATTTCATTATAAAACTGAAATAATGTTGGTAAAATCAGACGGCATATTTTTATATAGTGTCAAGTATGTTAATGTTTTGATGAAAATAACATAAACCCGGAAGAAAACAGAATCATCAATGTGCACCACCAAATAATGTCAACCAAAGGACACATTCTTCAATATGATCACAAATATTAGCCGCCGACTAATGGTAAGAACCGCGTGACTGGATATCATGCGTAGTTTAATCGTCAGAAATGTTGCGATTGGTAAACGCTGAACGAACGAACGCAAATGCATTTTCTCCGTTTGTGCATTTAAACGCACACATTATGTTGCGTTCGTTTCGTGCATTTAAATGAACGCATTGTTTCGTTTATAAACGCTGAAAGGATTAAAAAACGCAAATGATTTGCATTTTAAAAAATGCATTCATAAAAATGAAATGCAAACGGAATGCAAACGGAGCGCAAACGGAACGCAAACGAAACGCAAACGGAATGCACTTTTGGGGTACTTGAACGCAACTGGGTCTGTATATGATATTTATATGAAGCAGGTTCCATTTCAACATGATACTGTCAAAAAACCCAATTAAAACCAAAAGAATAGGCACCAATAAAATAATCGAAATTGTCAAATAATAAAACAACCAATGCAAATTGAGCAATGCATGGGTTGTTGAAGGACCACCCAGTCACCTTGTATAAAGCTTATTATAAAAAAAGTTTATTTGATGAGTTACATTGTGTGTAATGCTATACAATATTAGTGGAATGCCACCCCAAAACAATGTCAAACAACATTTACTTATCGCTTTATTTTGCTCAATTAAAATCATGAAATATCCATTTCAACGACTAGACATTGAAAATCGAGCATCTGCACCAACAAGTATTGCTTGCAATTTACAATACATTCCACATTTGATAAAATTGTCTGAATATTGTATAAAACTGTTGGCAGGCTTCTTTACATAAATGGCATAATTTTGTTTCAATAAAAAACATAACAAAACAAATGCAACGCCTTCTGCTTCTTTCACTCCCCTCCAACATGACAAAGGATCTAGACAGTAAATCCTCTTCGACCAACCTATGCCGCTCTGTACTTTCAGTACTTTGATTTTTCTATTAATTCCGAAATATTCTGCGTTCTTAAGTCCCCTTGTGGTATACAGGTATCTTTCTGATCTTTCGATCATGTCTATACACAGGCTTGTTCACAAACCGCCTTCCTTTTTACTCTATTTAATTTCATAGTATCTGGGTACACAATTTATACTGAAAGCATGAATAGCAAGTGTGTACAGGCAATTAAGTACTAAAAACTAAAACGCAAATAACAGAGAACTCAAAACGAAATTGGACCCGAATTAAACGCTAGGAAAGCGTTATATACAATGTCATTTACATATATTTAAGTATGGTTACAAACTGTTTAAACACACTTGTGAATAACATATATCATGTATCGTTCAAATTTAAAACGGGTTTTGAGTTTAAGTTGTTAATAAGTGCCTCTATCCAATGTTATAAGCAAATAAAAAAGTCGATATGCATTGTGTCACTTTTTTTTTAAAACCTGTGCACGATTTTAACACTGGTCCCTAGGTCATTTATGATACCATTTTTCAATTTATTCTCGAGTTTACTACAGTGGTCCGTTTATAAAGTAACACACATTTATACGTCCGTTGGTGTAGGCATTATAACATTACGACGCCTATTCCATTGTTTAATATCCATGATCAACTCTGGTCCATTTCTTTTTTTACCGAGTATACTAAACACATGTATATTCTATAAGGCAATTGTGCAAGAAATCATTGCATGATGTTTGAAGAAACTCTGACAAGGTGCATATACAAAAGTTTGACACCGTTCGTAGGCCACACAACGCAAGAGCCATTATTGTATTCATAAAGCCAAAATCCGCCGGTGTTAAAATATTTCTATATGTCTGTCATTTAATAAAAGGAATCTATATATTACCGATGTAAAGTATTTGGATCACCCTTATCGGTATTCAATCACAATACACATTACATCCTACACAATTTAGGACAGTTGTAATAAATCTTATATTCTGAGTAAATGATGGGCCATTACTCTATTTTAAAATGGTAAAACATCAGCCTTATTTAAAGAATTTATATATAGCTTCATCTTAAATTACAACAAAATTGCTAAATTCAACCAACATATGCATGTTTTAAGAAAATTAAAGACCATAACTCTATTTAGAAAAAAAATCTACCTCGATCGTAAGAAATTTTTATCTGATTGATATATACTCGTAGTTTTACAGTTTACAGAAAGCAACTCATCGGCCATAACTATATTCCGAAATGGCAAAAATAGTCGTTATTGATCATAAAAAAGTGGAATATTATTGATTTAACGCTTCAAAGCAAATTTGGTAAAATCCAATACAGTTTAGAGAAGTTATCAACAACATGCACCTAAGATTTATCCGAAATGTGGTCCCCGTGTGCACCTATCCGCTACCATCATCAATCAATAGATCGATTTTAATTAAAAATGCATAATAAAATATCGAAAATTGATTAGAATGTAATCATGCGTGTTAATACACATTTCTTCTTTAAACATACTATTTGTATCACATATGAGCTAAACTTTGCTAAATTATTTTTGATATATTTTTAAACATTTTATAAAAAGGGGATGAATTCTATGGTCTTTTAAATAAACTATATGTTTCATATATTGTAATATTCATAGCAGCCATTGAAGGCATATTTTATCAATATGAGTTATATATTTTGTAAAATTCACTTAATTTCGTATTTTGACATGTTGTTCATAACTATTTCAAAAGCGAAATAATGATTTATTGTTTCCAGGGGAAGTATTTAGCTTCTTGAGGGACAAGTGCCAACCATTATATAATTCTCACAGTTTGTTTCTTATTATTGATTAGGCGCCATAAATAAGCATATCTGCAAACATGTCCTTAAGATATGCCGCACTTGCAACTATCATACGCAATTATGTACTTGTTTTTCATTTGTTGATGTATTTAGAAAGTGTTTTCTACTATTAATATTTTAGTTAAATAAGGATACATATGTATCTTGACCTTGAATGTGAACGGACCTCCGAAAAAAACTTGGATTTTCAGGACCGTTGAAACTATCATTGTTTGTTGTTATAGTGAATTACCGATTATATTATACAATTTATGAAATAACATTAGTAATTTTGGATAACCATAGTTATTTTTTGTGGATAACTAGATAATCATATTGATTATTAGCGAAATAGAAAATGTATTAGTGTTGCGTAATGCAAAGTATGCCTTAAATCCATAGAGTGGTTAAGTATAATGTAGAGTTTCAGTTATTGATATGCAAACAATCCCACTATATAAACAAAATATACCGGAAGGTGATTCTCTGACTACTTGGTCGTCACGTATACCAATGCTCTTTTAATTTCCTTATTTTATTTTTACATAAATATTGATTTAAATGATCGGGTTTCATGCATCAAAATTGGAATGATCTTTAATGTCACTGGTTACATTTCAAAAATAACTGTCAATATCCAATTTAGTAGAAAAAACTCAATATGTTGCCGAAATAAACATAACGTGTGTATGTATGCGTGCGCGTGTGTGTGTGCATTATACGATTTAAAGTCCTTTCACCACACTAGTGAGAGGCGGAGAAGAAGGAAGTTTCGCATTACGAGTGGTTTTGATTTAGGGATGCCATAGGGAGCGATTTTCGAGATGGTCTCATAACTTTTCAATATAGGATGCTCAAATACCTGAAAACATGAGCACACAAGGCCTGATTTCCCTTTCAAAACCGTGTTGATACTAAAAGCATGAAATAAAGACAAATGGAATAATCCCTTATCTGCCCCAGCGGTGACTACATGTAGAGAACACAACGCTGGTGTTACGTGAATCATGCGAGCGGTGATTAAGTCATTGTTCAGCTATCATTGTCACGAGGACTGAAAGGAAACATTATCACAACCTTATATTTGCCTCGCCATGTTTCGATGGTTACAATTGGTGAACGTTAACTAATTTTGTTGCGGATATCGAGTGAAGTAAGAAATGAATTCACTGAAATTCTGTCTCAGACAAATTAAACACATTTGATCCTGCGTACTGGCATGATACATCGGTAATATTTAACTATATATAATACAATATCTGATATGAAACTAATATATCTTCACCTGCCAAACTGCTGATATTCAACCAATGTCTTGAGTCATTGATGAATTGCTATTAACGGAGTTATAATTTTAAACAGGACATGTCAATAGCATACACATTTGGTTACAGATGAAAATACTTTGTTAAGTTTTCGACATCGGCTAATCCAACAATATTATTCCTGAGATCATCATCGTTATTTCTGTGGATGTGGTGTTATTATGTTTTACGTTTTGGCCAAATATATATTATTTTGCTTTCATTTTTAGACTTAAATGTGTAATGTACTTCTTAAAAGAAAACAATACTCAACTTTAATGCAGATGGTTTGTCGTTGAATGAAGTACTGCTCTTCTGTTAATTTGAAACATTTGATTTCTACACATAAAAAGGTTATCTCCACGTTTTTGATATATCCAGTAAAGGTTTCAACAAAAACGAAATATTGTACCTAGATAGTTAGTCTTTGACTTACAAACAATAACAAATTGATTTAAATTAAATATGAAAGACAATATACTGAAATTGAAACTATAAGTGTTTCAAAATAATTATTTCCTTATTCCTTGAAGTTCGAGTGATTTTATTGGCCTTATTAAACGTGCTTCATCTATTAAACCGCAGTGGTGACGTAATGGTAAAGTCCTCCTTGCATGTGAAGGTCGTGTGCAAGATCCCCGACCGGTCACTCCAAAATATCAAAAGATTGTACTAGAAGCCTCATTGCCTGACGTTCAGCATGAAAAGACAGTGCTAGTATTTCATTATATCAGCACTATTAAGCTATTAAGTTGATCACTGAGCTCACTGTTACAAGTATATATGACTGAACGATGGTTAAAAGGGACTCTTTAAATGCCATACACACATCATATATTAAAATATCTAAAAATAAGTATAAAAGTCGAACAGGAAATGCAGATTTCGCAAAACACAGACCTGAATGGCAATGTTAATAAGGAATAACGGCATATTACGCCACAAACACAAACATTGTTGACAATAGGGCTACCGCCTTGGAACGGTCAGTGGCAAAAAAGCCCGCGGGGGGTTTAAACCAGGTTCTAGGGTGCACCAGACCTCACACTTACCCTACTGTCATCCCAATGCAATGGGAGAGTGTAAATAAAGAACTACACTTAAACCAGCAAGGTAGCATTAATAGGCAATATAAGTAAAACACAAATATGCTCGTGTACATATAAATACAAAAAAGAAAACAATAGCCTAGAACGGCACAAAGAAGGTATTTAATGACTTGGCAGAAGGCAGAGCAAAAAGAGAATAAACCATTGGGGACACGACAAGACAAGATTGCAGACAAACATCAAACGTCACCATCCTTTTGGGCTTTAGGTAGACGTCAACATAGGGTGCACAGCCTATCCAGTCATCACACAATTAAAGAGGAAAGCATAGTCAACGGGGTGAACGTGTAGAAGTTTATGGCGCTGCTTTGGGCAGCGCCATTGCAGCGCCATTGGTTTAATGCGTACAAAATCGCGGACGAGGACGTTTGAACGACAACATTGTGAGTACATTTTGTAACTTTATTCATCAATTAAAACATATTTCTGTTAATCATTGCGGCCAACATGTGCAGACATGTATGCGTTTTTAGCGGCTGTATTGTATGTCGCGGAAAAGTTAATAACAAAAAAGTTATTGAAAAAAAATCACAACAGTTTAGAGTTCTCTTCCGAAGCATGCGCCTGTTTCAACGGCTTTATGTCGTTGTTTTTAGCCCATTTTTTCTTTTTATACAACACATATAGTACAATAGCAAACATTACAATATCCCAAAACATAGTTTTATAGTCTAACTTTCGTATTTGTCTATGTCGCCAAGAAATCGTTGTGTATGCCTAAAAAAGTCCACTGTACGCCAAAAAGGTTGAATGTGCTAAACTTTTCTATTGTTATTTTCGGTATATTTCAGGTCTGAAAAAATGCCTCGTTACAAAAAAAATAATAATCTGACCATGTACAGAAAAAGAAAAGTAAAAAGACCGCCACCATTTTCGCCATGCATGAGATCAGTTAAGAAACGATGCCAGATTCTATCTCCTGCACGTCTTTCAGTGTCGATTTCTATAGGATCATCCAATCCATCACTCGAGTCTCAATGGTTTAAGTTTGAGACCCGGCTCGGTCGTGTACGGTATGTGAAATATTTGCCACTAATACTGAGCACCATATTTGTTTGTTTGTGTCTGTGTTTGTTTGTTTGTTTTTTTGTTTGTTTGTATGGTGTTTTACCTCATTTTCAATAATGTCAGGTTATATATGTCTGTCGATTTTTTTGTGGTGGATGCAGACCACCCACTTTTTGAGTAGAACCAGTATTGTACACCTCCCGTTATCCGTAAGAGTCGGCACTGCCAGTGGGATTTGAACCCACCCACAGCGGTGAGAGGCGAGAAGGTTTACAACGCAACGTCGTTAACCACTCGGCCACGGATACGCCGTATTTCTGAAACTGTTGTTACACCAAGTCGGGTTTAAAAACTCACTGGAGCTTTGTTGTATAACCGACTTGTAAATAAATATTACTTGACTTGACTTGACACCAATAAATGAAAATCAGTTATTTCGTTTAATTCAGTCTAGAGCAAGGCACTTTATCTGCTTTGCTTAGTACTGGTTCTATCCAGGAAGACAATCAAGAAGTACCTGAGAAGCGAATAGCTTACAACAGGTATCGAGTATAGTAAAGTAAAAAAAGTAAATAAACTGTGATATAAACGCCAATATTTACATGCATTAGCTTGTGTCATGAATTATTTTATTAAACAATTGCAGAAACCACGAGTTCGATATCAGAAAGGGCAAGGATGGGACATGTGGGAAACTCTCGAAGCCAGGCCAGCATGCAAAGGTCGAGCAACCAGTCCGTTATCACTACAAAGTTGATGAAACCAAAATACTGCCATCTGTATTCATTGGAATACCAGAGGACAGTATTTTGAGCAAAGAGTAACGATTATCAAGCTCAGAAGAAATGTTTCAAAACACGCATGCGGAGTATGTGTAGAACACGAACTATGTGTTGAACATTATATGACATCCTGTTTGTGTCAATTATTGTCAGTCTTTGATAACAAAAACGTGGGAGTAAGTTGGAATGTACATGTAGAAACATGACAGTTTACCTGCGTCATTTATATCTACATAGACGGCTATTAACTTCATATGTAAACAAGTATTAACATTTTCAGGTTGGTTTTGTCAGTAGGCGTTATCTATGACAATACAATAAATTAATATTTAAACGTTTATTATCAATTAAGTCTAAACTGTATCAGAAAACCAATTATCATCATAATGCTTTCTACTGTATTTCTACTCATGTGTGAAATACTAACATATAAACTATAAAATAACATATACTTTCTTACGCATGCTTGGTATATGACTTTGTGTTATATAATAAATACCAAATTATTGATATAAAAAAAGAGTAGAATTCTTGTTTTATATACACTCAGTTCATTTAAAAACGGACATCTTTTGGTTGATAAAATGTATCATGAGCCCATAAAGCTACAACAACAACAGCCAAACCCACTTGCAAAACGTAAATTTAGTGTGTACACGTACTGCAGATATTATTTAGCTTACCACCATATTTTAACCCTTGTGGTAACTGCAAATTTATTTTAGAATGAATTTTCTCAAACTTAAAAAAATCACATTTTAAAAAGTGTGCGTTTTAAATGTACTGAGTGTATAATTATGTTAGTCGATATCTACTGATGTCTTAATGTAAACGAAACAGGTAAAAAAGTTCTTCTTACCAATAATAACTGTTGAATATCATTTACTCAATTTTCTAAAATAAAAATGCTTATAAATAGTAAAACGGCGCCCCATAGAATTCATTGCAAATGTTTACGCTCAAAATCAATTTTGTAACACCAGGATTCTGACAAAAGTAAATATGATTTGGTAATGATTTGTTATTTGCGTTAGAGAAGTGAGTGCTCATTAGTGAGAAGTATGTTCACATGAGTGAGTTGTAAAGACTACTTCTTGTTGTTATCTCCGCAAGTAAAATGGTATGCCTAACACACGCGGACCTCGGGGGAAGGTGATGCAGTTGGGTTAAACTCAAACCTAAATTTATTGAAAACCAATCAAAGAACAGCTATTATTTTAACTGTTTTTTTCTTCTAAATATTACCTTTTTGAATATCAGGGGAGATCTTCTTTTAATATGACGGGGTTTAACCTTTACATAACTGAACAGATTATTTATCTCAGGAGGTGAGTCCGGACCCCTTGCACCTTCCTTCCCCGGCTGGATCCGCTACAGCCGTGTGATAATGTTTTACGCGGAGAAATAACTGAGTACTTGTCAGATCATAATTGAAACTGACAGTAGATTTATTTTATAAACAAGATGCACCACAATTCAAAAAGAGACAACATTGTTATATGGAAATTTACCAAGAAATTTACCAAGAAAGGAGATCAATTACAAATCACATTTAAATAAAATACTTTCGCTCTATCTATCCACCTCTCTCTTTCTTGGTAAGATCAATTAACACAGATAACAGACATGTTGTCATCATTAGTACATAAACATTATCATTAGTTCATAAAAGCTCTCTCTCTCTCTCTCTCTCTCTCTCTGAGATCAATTGTAAATCACAAAATAAAAGGTATATTAACAATTAGCAATGATGCTCGCCATTAGTTAACAGATAATGTATAGTGCTGAGGTCCATATGCAAGTTTATGGACTGCCCAGTCCATAAACTTCATATGGACCGAAGCACCATACATTATTTGTTATATAATATATATGCCCGGTCAATACGCAACTTTATGGACCGGATGAGGTCACATTAAACAAAGAGTGGAATATGCAAATGAGGTATAATATTATAAAATAAAACTTCTCTGAGATAAGTTATAAATCACAAAAGAAACTGTATATTTACAATTAACAATAATGCTCGCAATTAGTAAATACAATCTCTCTTTCTCTCATATTTTGATCAATTACTAATAAACACATCACAGATATCATTGGCAAAAACAAAAACTATCATTAGAACCGATAACGGATGCTTAGTGTGAATGAAGATTTACAAAACGAACAAAATAATAGGCCTGTGTGGTTTTATATGATTGATTTTTTTACAGAAATGTCAAGGCAGGGTCATATTAATGTCTACCAATTAAAATAAGAATGGCAATCCATTACAGTCTGGACAAGATATGACTGATATACATGTTATATTAAAACAAATGTAAGTGTACAAAGAGGGATAAGTCTGGCTTTACTCAAGCTTATGTTATTTTTCTTGAACTCTGCACATACTTCTGATAAATCAGTAGTTTTCAAGTTATGCTACAGAAAAAAATGGTATAAACTACAGATTGCAATATCTATAATAGGGTTGAATCTCAATGGAAGGACGGATAAAGCTGTGACTATATGCTCTCTCGAAACAATTCGGGGAGCATAAGAATACCATATTCGCCTGTTAATCTCCTGGTAATTAAAATACATAACCAATGAAATCAACACTAAATCACGGTACACAATTTAACATGTGTGTGTGGTTGGGGTGGGGAGGGGGGTGGAGGGATAAGAAAACAAGCTAGAAGATAACTCATTAACTAGAAACCAGAACTTAAGACAGTGCTTTAAAGATGCTCTATAAATGGCAAGATGCCCTGTGTGCTCTAAAGCTGGATCGCCACTTAAATTGCTTTCCACAGACGTCGCATGAGATTCTTGCATCACTGTGTAATCGTAGGTGTTGTTTCAGCCCCTTCTTTGCCATAAATGCTTTTTCGCACACTCTACATTCATGTTCACGCGGAACACTTCGCCTTCGCTCCTTACCGCATACATACGTTTTGATGTGGAACTTCTTCTCACATATGATGAATTCGAACACCGGATATGAGTGGTAGTTCTTGTGTCTCGACAGTGAGACTTATGTTTAAACTTTTATGACATATGGGACAACTTTCTTCAGTCATCTCCTCATGGAAGGTTGTCTGATAATTGTCCTCGTCCAAATCTGAATCAAATTCCGCCATTCTGAAAGTCAAAAATGACAATTGCTGTAAATTAATTTATCATATACTTGCGGTGTGAGGGTATAATAAAGCCATGATGTATTGATAATATTACAATACAATAAAATGAATATGCAAGCGAAGGTCAAACTATTGTTCTGTCCTTTTCGTCCGGCTCTGTATTCATCATGGTGCATCGAAATTGCCTCGTCGATTTCCGTAACCGTTTCAAATATCGGATTAGGGAAATCGAAGTCGTAGTTCCGTAGTTCGGTGGCGTACGTAGAAGACCGAGTGAACATACGAAGGGCTCATTTAAGCTGGCGTACTGGCAAAATGCAAGTGACATTTTCAGAATGCCAGTAATTGTGCAATTGCATCAATATACCTTACGTGTTTAATTTAGAATACCATGTCTCCTTTTTTTTAACATGTGCTTTCATATCAATGTTTTAAATCAGAGCTACAGATAAGGTTTTTGATCAATTGGGTATTTACCCATCGGTATTTATATAATTGGGTATTTCATGATTTCAAGTGGGTAAAATAAAGCAATAAAAGTTTGCAACATTTGAGGTGGCATTCCACTAATATTGTATACACAAAATCTAATAAAATCGACTTTTTTTGTTACAATAGGCTTTATACATGACTGTACAAGGTGTCCTTTCAACAAACAATATTGCTCAATTTGTATATTGCTCAATTTGCATTGGTTGTTTTATCATTTGACAACTTCGATTACTTTATTGGTACCCATTCTTTTTACTTTAATTGGGTATTTTGGCATTTTTAATTGGATATTTAAGCAAATACCCTACTTATCTGTAGCCCTGAAGTTTGTTAATGTTTTTTAAGTTTTCCTGATGTGTTTGTATTTTTATGGCACATATGCAATCTAGCATGTTTGTTAATGATGAATCATCTTGTGCTTTTTACTTATTTGTTACATATCGAAGTGCACGTATTAACATATATCTAGATCAGAGATGAAACTTACAATCAGTGGCATGCGCTTTCTTCTGAAACTAACGAAACAACGCGATATTTTAAGAATATTCAGGATTGCCATACGTGCCTTTAGCATAAATATTTTGAGTCATGATAGCAATTGAGCAGTATTATATTTTTGTTTATGTAAAAGAGTGCACATTCATTGCATCAACAACTTAATTTTTTTTAATACTCGATATGCTGGTGAATGAGAAACGTTGTCATCACTCGATGCACACAATGGTTAGCACCAATCGAGGCAGTAAATTCAAAATAAGAAAATATTGGCTCACCTTGGTAATGTTTCGCCTTGTTTTTCGGCCATTTTTTACGCATTCAAACAATGGTGCTGCCCTAAGCAGCGCCATAGACCTCTACATGTTCACCCCCTTGATAGTGGCGAACTGTAAATGGGTTCAACACCAAGCATGCAGTGCGTTGCAAAATGATAGTGTCATAGCCTCTTTTGATAAGGGGCGTCCGAGGCCGAGTGGTTAGAGTCTCTGACTTGCAATCACTTGCCTCTCACCGCTGTAGGTTCGATCCCTCAGGGGCCTAGGAATCTTTATGTGAGGAAGCTATCCAGCTGGCTTGCGGAAAACGGTGGTTCTACCCAGGTGCCCGCCCGTGCACGAAAATTGACCGGAGGGGCACCTGGGGTCTTCCTCCACCAGTGGAAGCTGGAAAGTCGCCATATGACCTTAACTGTTGGTACGACTATAAAATCCAATTCAATTCAATTTTTTTGATACACCTTTTAACAAGTTTAACAAACTTTTAAGATAGTATGAAAGTGATCATGACCAAGGATCTTACGAAGTTTGTACACATCACCATAGAAGTCAGGTTTTGAAAGTCCTTGAAAAAGAGATTCAATAAACACAAACAAAAGTGAAAAGCAGCAGACTCGTCAGTTCACGAGCGGGAATATAATGTGCAACAACTCTCACGCCCCGAGCACTGTCTTAAGCGATATTCTACTTTGAAACCACTGAATTAAGTTTAAAATTAAGTTTTAATCTTCCGTAATAGAAATGTCCGTATGTTCTGGTTATAGTTTAATGTAAAGGCTAATTATACAATTTACTCGATAAAGTTGTTTGCTAAGTAAATATAGAGTTACGTATGTCATTCAAAACCATCAACTAGGACCTGTTTGATTATCACAACATAGATCGGAAAATAACGTGAATGAATGTAAAGCTACCGAGCATTTGATTTTTCTAATATTGTTTAGTTTGGATACATGAAATAATATTTGCAGATCAGAATACACTCAGAAATATCATTATAAGAAAGCAATGCTCTTACTTGTTATCTATTTTTGCTTTATCGGAAACTAATTTTGTTTTTAATTGTCATTATGAGACTTCATTTTTTTCAGTATGATTACCGTAAAAATTCGCCCCGACTAAATATCAGTAGTGTTATTACTTATTGGTCCTTTGAGATCATCAAGCCCTATGCATTGTGGCTTTAAAGTAGAATATCGCTTAAGCCGTTGCTAGGAGGCGTGAGAGATGTTGCACTCTACATTATCTGTCATAAACATACTCAATACAACTGAATCTGCTACTTTTATTTGTTGTGTTTGGTGGTTCCAAGGGATCCCCTGTTCAGTATTTATTGATATTCATGCCGGCTAGCGTTTGTTTAGTACCGTGTGGCGGCCGTAAAATGTTGCCCCGACTACAAGTCAGTAGTGTTATTACTTACTGTTCCTTTAGGATCATCAAGCCCAGTCTTTGTGGTTTTAAAGTAGAATATTGCTTAAGCCGGTACTAGAAGGCATGAGAGGTGTTGCACCTTACATTAACTCTCATGAACAGACTCAATAAAACTGAGTCTGCTAGTTTTATCTCTTGTTGGATGTTTCCGAGGGATCCCATTTTCAGTATTTATTATCGAAGACGATACTTATCATAAGTGACAAATATCGCTATTACTAATTTCTTATTATGTTCATAAATAATAATTATATCATTTGTCATTAAAATATTCAGTTATTGTATGGGAAAGACGATTCTTATTAATTTCCGTCCTTTTAATTTAAGTTAACTAAAGTGACCTCGAGATGAATAATACGGGCTATTACTCGTATTCCAACTGTACACTTTATCACGAGATAATGTCATAAGCGAATGTTTACATGTGTACTGTAATTGTTTTAGAAGACAATGCAAACTATTTATGGAATTGCATTAATAGAAGGTTACACGTGCGCGGGATATATTATAGGACAAGCGTATGTTTTAGGCAATTTTTTTTAATTTTTTTATTATACTACTACTACTTATAATAATAATAATAAAGAAAAAAAATAATAAAGGAAAAAATGTATACAGTAGTAATAATAATAGTAATAATAATAATAACGTAATACAACTTGACGCGATTGTGTTGAGTATGGCTTAAACAAATCAAAGCATTTATAATTAAATAAATAATTCAGCTAAAAAGCAAAATAATAAGATAAATACACAGTATTACTATTCATAATAATAGTAATAATAATGATAACATAGTAATACTAAAACAATATTAATATAATAAACATGAGAATAATAACTTTAACAATAGTGGAGCGCTGTGGTCTAGTGGTAGAGCGTTGGACCCATGATCCAAAAGTCGTGGGTTCGATTCCCGCCATTGCCATATGCGTTGTGTCGCTGAGCAAGACACTTTATCTGCATTGCTTAGTACTGGTTCTACCCAGGAAGACATCGAGAGTGATTCAAATAAGTTCCTAGAGCTTTCGTTACAATCAATGTAAAATAAATAAGTTTAAAATAACAATAATAATAAAACAATAATAACATCATTAATATTTGTAATGAATACTAATATCCGCTTTAATAATGCGAGAAAAAAATAATGAAACATTAAAAAAGTCAATAAATAAAAAAAATCAAATAAAAAGAAATCAATAAATAATAATAATAATAAGAATGATAATAATAAATTGAAATAATTCGAAGGGAAATGTAAAGTAAATTAAATGAAATAAAACTAGATATGGTTAGAAACCAGTTATTCATTGAAGTTTTATTCTGTTTCATGAATCGAGCCTGTCAAGAGGTGATGTGCATTCCGGGAAGGGAAGTGACCGGCCAGTGTCTGAGACTGGTCAAGCTGTATTGATGATGTTGCTCTCTGCCCGCTTTAATTGTCCCGGTTGGGGTGGACAAGCCTGAATGGTAAGTGCGAAGCGAATCATCAGTCTTGATACTGGTTAGCGGCGGTGCCACAGCAGACCTCAGACAGGTAATGGGGTGGAAGGCAAAAATTCGTTCAACCTAATTCATGCCTCCTGGACGGCCCTCTTTGTAACCATGTTTCTCATGTCTTGCCAATCGGCACCACTCACAGTAGTACTTCTGTTTTAGTAAGATATTTTCATTTGTATCCTACCCCTATAATATTCCCTCGTATTAAAATAGGAGTTTAGAACTGGTTCCATCTCGAGTAATCGGGTTCAAGAATTCAAGAATTGGTTCTCTGGTACACATATCCAATCAGCTGATAATCATAATGAGCAACTACCGCAGAGGTTAACTTAGAAAAGGCGGCTCTTTAAATACTTCACGGGTAGCACATTTCCTAATTTCGCCGGTTGCCTTAGTCAAGGTATTGGATTGTGATTTGATTTTGATAATCCCTCTTAAACCACTTGATTATTTCCTGGACGAATGACTTTATATTTGAGTGATCAACATGATAACAATCAACTTGTTCTCAGGACTTGTGGCTTGTTTTACTAACATATTTGGTCATCTAGGGGTTTCCTTCTGCGGATGGAATGTCTGTCGGTTCCACTATCGAGTTAGCTTGTTCTCGCTGCCTTTTACTCAGCATTAGTCGAGCTATCGTCATGAAGTGTTCACGGATCATGTAATGATAGTCGTGGGCTGTGGCTGTTTCTTTTGCAACACATTGTCGTTTTCCCTCCTCGACATTTCAGTCGGAAAGGCACTCCTATTCGGTCTGTTATCACATTTTAAGACGGTTCCGGTAGTGTTAGCAGTTTCAGTATGAGTCCCTGATTCTATATCAGAGCAATGATATTGCGTATTGGTAGTGAAGAACTCGTCAAAGTTATTCATCATCAGGCACCCACGTCTTACCGCCTTATTCTTCTGGTTAGACAAGCCCATTTATCATCCACACATAATTCTCGGGCCGATTCTATTTCACGAAACTATTTCGGTACTGCTGGAAGAGATACGAGCTATTAGTACCGAAGAGTTTTGTCTCTGTTAAATCTTGATTACAATGGTTACATGGCACACCCTTTTAGGATTGGTCTTTTAGGATGGGTGCGGCAGTTGCCTCACTGTCATTACTTCGAATCTGTCTCGATGCGTTTCTGAGTGTTTTGTTTCAGTCATCTCTCTCTAACATGTTATTTAAGCCTTTTGGGGCTTCACTAAGGGTATAAGGTTGTTGGGCCATGCTCTCTTTTGTTTAAGACTATTGGGGATTCATCTTTTGTTTAAGCCTATTGTGGCTTCTTTAAGGGTATTAGGCTTATGGGTCATGCCCTCTTTTGTGAAACATGTTAAGGGCTGCCATGATATATGTATGTGTTGCCGGCAGCCCGCTATTTGGAGCCGCGCCCAATATTTGCCAAAACTAATTACTATATGATCAAAAAATTTAATAAATGATAATATGTTCTTATGTGTTTGTCAACTTGGTGCCTTCCTAATAATACGGGCTATTACTCGTTATAGCCAGAGTTATTGGGAGGCGCCCACTGTTTTGTTAGCTAGCTCCACTCTCGTAATCTTCGTTTATTTGCGCATGCGCAAGATTTTCCCTTTACTCATTGCCACCATTAAAGCCGGCGGTACGTACTTTTTCATGTCGAGTAAAATACTGAATGTTTTCCCACCCACATCTCCCTTTCTATATAATTGTTCGTTAAAGTTTATGTTATGCCACTAAGATGGGTATCAAATGTCCCTATTGAACTAACGTTTTACCTTATCGTATTGTGTGTCTCTTATGTATAAAGAAATATAAAAAGATCGGACTGGGAAAGTAGTATTCAAGGAGGTCAGTCAACCACAAAACACAGAAACAAACACGCAAACAGACAAACAAGAAGGCAAAAGTAATAATAAATACAAACGACCTCACAAACGCAAAAGGGTTGACAATAGGGCTACCGCCTTGGAACGGTCAGTGGCAAAGTAGGCCACTGGGGGTTTAAACCGGTTCTAGGGTGCACCAAACACCACACTGTCATCCCATTAACACAGGACAGTGTAAATAAAGAAATCCCCGCCATGATCTAATCTCTAACCAACAAGGCAGCATCAATAGGCAATATAAGTAAAACACAAATATGCTCGTGTAAATATAATATAAAAAACAATAGCCTAGAAAGCCACAATGAAGGTACTCAATGACTTGTCAGAAGCCAGAGCAGTGAGAGAATAAACTATTAAGGGCACGACAAGAAAGATCATAGACAAACATCAAACGCCACCGTTCCAATGAGCTTTATTTAGATGTATCAAAACAAAAGATACTTTATTGTAAAAACAATTAAGAAAATGTATGTAATCTAAATGTTATAGACAACTCACTACAGTAATAACTAAAAGTGTACGGGTATTGATACGTGAACAGTTACTATTCCACTAGGCCACTCATTAATACTAGATTGAACGTGTTCCTACCTATCCATTAACAAAGTGTCCTGTTCAAAACTCTTTATTCTGAAAAGGAATATTTAGACATTTTATATGAAAAGGAGATACGTACATTTAAAACGGCAACGTATGAATGGCTGTACTTCTATAAGAGATGCACGTTCGCAAAGCAAAATGATATATATATATATATATCTACAATGGTATGCATTTGTATGATTATGTTTTGATTTGGTTTACTGTGTTCTGTGAAATCTACATTTCCTGTTCGACTTTTATACTTATTTTATTTTCGTAATAATGTTGTTTGTGCCGTGTGGCTGCCGTAAAAAGTCTCCCCGTACATCCAATCAATATTGTTATTTTTACATCCCACAGGGATTGCTTGACTTTTATAGACCCAGTGTCATCCTTAAACACATAGTTTACCATGTTCTATGAAAGCTGCATTTACTGTTCGACTTTTATACTTATTTTTATCATATCTAGGTGCCCTTGTCGCACTTGACCTAGAGGTTTATATTTGGTTGTTCGCCAATGCTATTTACCTATCTACAGTCGAACCTCGATAGCTCGAAGTCAGAGGGACCAGAGGGATATGTTCGAGCTATCGATGGCTTCGAGGCATCGATGGAACGATAAAAAAAATATATCTATCCGAATTTGTGTACCGTCCGAAATAGTGTTACTTGTGTACTTGATGTATCGTTCTCGGTATGTTTTTTATGTTCATGCATGTTTGTTTAAACCTCATAACGGATATATAACATGCAATAGTTACACTGACAATTCAAGAAAAACTGCAATGATGTGTTTGTTTTATCATGTATTTAAAGAAATATCACAATAATAGATGTTGACATATAAGCCGGAAGTCCGAATAATGAGAACAAGGTATGTCTGGTTTCGGTACATAGATTTGAATAGAATAGAAAATAGCATAGCACATAATTGTTATTAAAACCAATCAACACACGTTATTTAATTAGAAAATCAACCGTGTTTAATCAGTAAACGAAGTTCACTAAACATACTCGGGAAATACTATTATCTTATTAAAAAGTGAAAACACTTTATTTTAATTATTGTTTTATTTTTATTAAAACCAATCAACAAACGTTATTTATTTAGAAAATCAACAGTGTTTAATTTATTGTAATTAACAGTAAACGAAGTTCACTAAACATAAATTGTGTCTATTATCGATTTTCAATCATAAATGTTCGCACCTTTAACAACCAACTTGATCTGTTTTCGCACTATGATCGAACTTGCTACGAACAAATACAATTAATATGGCCAACGTCAGATGGCAACGAATCATCACCTTCGATTTAGCGAGGTTTAAATTCACACAAAAATGGACCTTCGGACCGTAAAAAGTATTCGAGCGAGCCGGGGTATTCGAAAAATAATATTCGAATAATCGAGGTTAAATTGCATTGAATTATATAGGAGTTATGTCGGGACCGGAAAATGTGCTCGAGTTACCGATGGTATTCGAATCACCGGTGTTCGAGCTATCGAAGTTCGACTGTATAAAATTACAAAGGACAATAACTCTAATTCAAATGATATTTATATGAGATATGGGTGTAACGGATTGCATTATATAATATTCTAGTGTGTACAATAACACATCATGAAGTGTCCTGGCCTACAAATCACTAGTTAGTCAAATTAATTTTTGAAAAAATGTGGGGTAGGCTTAGTCTTTGAATCATACATGTAACCTCTATAATTTTTGTATTTTCTTGCATATTTTTGTCAAAATGCAGCATTTAATGGCTATTGTGCATGAATATACGTTCAATAAAAGGTTTATGGTTTATTTTATTCATACAATGCTGTAAATTGTGAGAATGCCTTTCTTTTTCATAATATTGAAGAAACTTCATGCATGAGTGATTTCGAGGTATAAACCCCAAATTAAATTTCAGTACTGGTTAGGTACGTAGAAGTCAATATCTGGGAAGTTTTTTGATCAAAATATATGTAACGGTTCTTTTTTACGCCTTTCTTATTAGTTTGGTATAACGCGTAAAAAAAACTATGTACGAGGGGTGTTCTGAAAATAATGTCACTGCCCGTAGATCTCGTGCACGACGTATTGCTCGAGCGTAAATCCGACATGTATACATTCACTAATCCTTCACTGACCATCGGTGTACAATTTAACTCATTTAGACACATAGTTTTGTTGTAATCGTTTGGATACTAACGTGTACTCGCATCACTTAATGCAAAATGACTGGTAGAAAAGTAGATATTAAATTTTGGAAATTAGAGGGTACATAAAGGCAAGGTGGCAAATTGGAATAGGTGCAAAATCTATTCATCAAATCATTGAAATATACGGGAATGGTCAAATTAAAAAACGAACAGTCTACAGGTGGATATGTAAATTCAGTGCTGGAAAGGAGAATTTACAAGACAAGGCACGTGTTGGTCGCCCAGCCACCACAACCACTAAAAGTTACATAGACAAAATAAAACAAATTTTGAAAGAAGATGAAAGAGTTTTAAAAGTTAATAACATTTGTGCCAAATGGGTATCCCATATTCTGACGGAGGACCAGAAACGGACACGTGTACAGATGGCTAAACAACTCATGAAAATGTACCCAAAGTATACACCAAAATAATTTGCTAACCTCGTTACCATGATGAATTGAATTGAATTGGGGTTTTACTGCGCACCAACACAAGAAAGGCTATATTGCGCCAAACAGGAATGAAGATGCCAGGCTCATCCTCCATTTACATCTAGATAAAATATGGAGAATGGGCCTATAACATTCTAACCTGCAGAACTGGAGAGTTGCTGCAAATTCTATTGTAGAAACTCCATTTACGATGAAGCCACGTTTCCACATTTGCATATGCGGTGTCATGAAGAAGACCTTGCATGATCATGATAACAAAATGACAAAATGAACATGAAGGGGGGTCCTACAATACAACCACTGCAAATCCCGCTATGCCTCTAGCGGGATTTGCAGTGGTTGTATTCTACCCCGGCAACCACATGGGGAGTAACCATGATGAAACGTTGGCGTACCCCTTTGAGCCAAATCGTAAGGTGGATAATACAATATGGGCCACCAAACATAGGCAAAGACCAAGCATTGCAAAACGCACACGGAACGTTAGGAAAGTAATGTACACAATTTTCCTCAGAAATCAAGGTCCGATAATCCAAATCCCTACTCTAAAAGGTTGCAGTTTAAATGGACATTTCTAAAAAACTAAAGTTCTTGAAAAGTTGAAAAAATACTTCGCACCGTCCAGCTTCAGGTTTGAAGCACGTCAGACTGCTTCATGACAATGCGCCAGCGTATAAGTCGAAAGTTATGCGTCAGGTTCTTTCGTCTGAAAAGGTCTAGGTCTTTCCACATCCTCCGTATTCGCCAGACCTTGTCCACTGTAACTATTTCCTTTTTTCCAAAACTAAACTATTACCTATCTGGGCGGAGATATACATCGAGGAAAGCATTGGGATTAGCTATATTTCAGTATATGAACAGTGTACGCAAACAGGACAATGAAAATTGTTTCCAAAATTGGATAAAATGCCTAAAACGTTGTATTTCTGTTAGAGAGAATTATTTTGAAGGAATATAAATCATTGATTGGTGAGTTTACCTTTTACTTTTGCTAATGCAAGAGTTGTGATATTACTTTCGAAACACCCCTCATAATACTTGTTGTGTGGATTTCTAGGCTTTTGGTTTTACACTTTCCAGCTTTATTGGGATGGCAATAGGTAAGAGTGAGGGTTGATGCACTGTGGTCTTTGAATGCTTCATTTCCGGACCGACTTTTATATCTACTCTTTCTAGTCTTGATTATATATGCGGTCGTTTATTCTTCCATCCTGACACTCTACTCCTTAAAGCTACACAATCCCGATAAAATAATACAATTTCAAGTTGTTTTAAACATAGGAACGCCTATAGATGAAGTTCTTTGCTGGTTTGTTGTCTACATTGTTTAGGCTGGTATATTGTCATAGCGTATATCGAGGCATTTGCATAATAGGCGTGATAAACGCTTCGGTAACTTTGAAATTGTACCACCCAACGATTACGGGTATATAAGCCTAAACGTTTATATAGCAATTTGCTCAGATATCCGATAACTACAGATTATCGAACTCGATGAGGATATTTAGTGGCGTGCAATGTAACTATATACATGTTTGTTTTGTTGAACGAAAGGGAACAAGTAAAATGCGTAAGGCATAACGTAAATACATCACTATGTAGAGAATTATAAACACTTACCCGCGTATTCCACATATGTTCCATATCTTGTATATACTTATTTCCTAAAATATCCTTCAAATAATCCAAAATCACACACGTGTTATACATGTATACATATACAGAGAGCGTGTATCAGTAGCTAATAGTATGACACGTGAAATACATGCTCAAGTGTTGACTCGGGACAGGGAGAAATTATTGTTTACAATGAGACACTTGAAGGATATTGTTCAAATTAAGTTATATATATGGAATTTTCTTTTGTTGGAAAAAGACCAGCAATATTATTTCTCGCAAGTCGTAGTTTTCAGGATGTGAGGAAGGGGTATACACATGAATGTCGCCCATCCGTCTATTCTTCAGTTGCACTTTTCAATTCCGGCGCTTCTTGGGAAAATAATAAGAGTCACAATTCGTAAAAAAGGGATCGCTCTTTCGTGCGAGCTTTTGTAGGTGCGTGCCTAAACCGTGCTTGTGTGCGTGCTTTTATGCATATATTTGTTAATATTTAAATCTGACGAATTTGAAAGGCATTTGAATACTACTTCTTCATAAAAAAGAAAATTCATAAAAAAAAATGTTTTTAAAAGTGCTAAGGCCTGGACTAGAACCCAGTCCGCAACGGCGAAAGCATACTAAGACAGCGCGTTAACCTATTGCGCTACGGAGGCCGATTAACACTATCGTATTAATTAAGTTACTTTACATAAATATGCTCAATCGCGAAGACTGCTAATATCACGGTGCATAGACGTAACGGACCCTGGTTGCTCAAAACTGCGTTACCTTGATTCTGGTTGCACTTGTAACGGACCCTGGTTGGTAAATGGACACTGGTGTCAAAAAGTTCGAACATAAAGATACAGTATCGTATGTATAAGAAAAACAACTTTATGCGACGGAACTTTTGAATATCATATCCTTCGAAATGCATTTACTTATGTACAACAAATGTAGAATAATTCCTAACAAGCTTACTCTTAACCGGTCGATACACAGATGATGACTTCAAAAAGCCAAACTTCCATATGTTCTCTCTGACTGATTTAATGTGATCCCAAACTGGTTTGCAACTGCTATTGTTCAATAAAGATAACTGTTTAGTCTAAAAATCTGCAAATATTTACATCATGTCTAAATTTCAGAGCACCGGACCCTGGTTGCTTTGTAAAAAAAAAGCTTCAGATTCTGACAACAATATGTATCTTTGGCACCGGATCCTGGATACATACCTTCAGATTAAAAAGAAAACGACGATCGGGTATATGGCTCCACCAAAACAAACAATAAAAAAAACACATCTATTGGTTGCATGGTGTTTTAAGTCATCTTCAGCACATTTTAGGTTATATATGATGGTCGATTTTTTTATCAGTGGAGGCAAGGCAGACCAGTAGGACAAGTACTGCATGCCTCATGAAATCTGGGAACGAGCTGGATTCGTACCCACGACCGTAGCGGTGAACTTGAAACAGTGCCTCACCACTCTGGACCACCGGTACTAAAATCATTCATGCGGCAGCATGATGGAAAATAAAAAAAGAACAGCCCAATATTGAATGTAGAGGGTGTGGTCTTGTTATAGTGATAGAATCTGGTGATGAGTTTGGCTAAATGCATCTATGTCGTACAAGGTACAATACTAAAAATATGTACTCCGGACCTACGTTCGTGTATATACGTTTGCGCCTTGAGATAATTCTCTTTTCACGACCTGTCTTCCGTCGATAGTACCCTAACATAAACTATGGGCCCGCAATAGACATTAACCAAACTAACTTTCCCCGCAGCGCGCTGCATGATGGTTTTTGTCGCCGTTTTACATGACAATGACCTCAAACAGTTTTTATATTTGTAACCGGAGGCCCCGGGTTCAATCCTCCGTGGTGCCACTGAGTTTCGTCGGTGTGTTCTTGGGCAAGACACTTTCCCTTAGCCTCGTCTGTCGGATGGGGACGAAAACCGGGCGGTCTCGTGTATCGGTCTGTCCTCCGAGCACGTTAAAGAACCATAGGAATCTATTCGATAATAAGAGTAGGGCACGGTTCCCGGATTCCTATGTATCATTCCTCTCTCTCTGGGGTGGCTCTAAATAACCTATACTGTGTTGATGATCCGTTAAACAACATTCAATATTTAAAAAAAAAAGTTTATTCAAAAGGCATTATCTTAGAGCACGCAGCTGTGTACACACTGTCTGTAAAAATCCGAAAATTAAAAAAACAACACAATACATAAAAAACAAGAAAAACAACAACAATCAAATGAAATAGTAGGGGCGAGAGAATATAAGGATTCAGACTATATCATCAACATGTCAGCGTCAAAGAAGATATAAAATAGTTGGAAAAAACGAACTACAGCGTATCTGGGAATGAAACAATATTTATTACCTGTCTCCCAAAAGAAAGGAAGGATACATACAAATCCGAGAAGCTGCCCTAATCTTACTTACGAATATATTTTTCTTTGAGCAAATTGTTTTAAGGATAGACTCCGAAACACAGAACCGGTGTACATACCAATCGGACGGACGAGAATAAAGGAACATGTTTTACTCAATAATACACAGAAGAAATTGACTTGCGGCGATAAGGCTTCATCCGGGTCAAATGCAACGTGCTATCAAGTAGACCACGCCAGCACCCTTGAAGTGTTCGAGTTCCTCGCTGATGTTTGGAGGGTGAAAACTCGTTAAATGTAAAAATCTTTAAAATATCTCAGCACATTGTTTTTTTCCATACGGTGACACCCGCATAAACCCCACCCAATTGAAAATGTCGCAGCTTTATCTTCCACCGCTGATATCAGACCGAGATATTTCGAACAGGGGAACATATCTAGTCGTTTTTGGACTAGGGGTCTTTTCAAGCCCTAGTCTTAGCAGGCGAGAAAATTCGAGCACGCTAGAAGCCGCAACAGATCGTCACTGACGAAATGTATCACTACGCTAACAGACAGAGAGAGCGTCAGCTGTCATTTTGATTGGATGTTCATTCGAATAAAAGAGATAAACACATCCCACTCACTGTTTGCATATTCATAGGGGCCCTGGCCATGTGTAGAGAAGACAATAGTTCTCCGGATCAGACAAATACCATCTAAATCTAAAATAAGCTGTGGGAAATGGAAAGAAAATTGAAGAATGTGATGTTTGGGCCTATGCTTTTTTTCTACTAAGACAAGAAACAAGATGATATGTTTTATCTCGAAATATTATAAACCCCGTTTGGACCCCGTACATCAAGCTTTGCAAACCTGGGATGAAGTAGCTCATTTGCATATTAATGTCGAAAGGACCAATGCTTCCGACCAAAAGCAGTTATTTTTCAGCAAAATAGTTTACGTGTTTTTACCCGCCAGGGTCCTTTACATGAGTAACCAGGATCAAGGTAACGCTGTTTTGAGCAGCCAGTGTCCGTTACGTCTGTCCACCGTGAATATAAACCATTGATTTTCAACATATTGCTTTTCCAGGTCCGTAGCTACACTGGGGCACACAGAGGTATTTGTCTTGGTTGAATTTTGGGAATGTACATACTTTACATAAAAACAACTATATACTAGTATATAAGGACCCTGGGGGAAATGCAACACATTGAAGGAAATTAAAACAAAATCTAGGGTGGAGAGGGAGGTTAATGCCACTGGACACCAAAATAAGGGATATGCCTCGGTTAAATTTCAGGGCTGGTTACGGGCCAGTTTTCGTTCAAAATTACTTTACAAATCAATAAACTTAGGAAAGATTAATTACTAGTATTTGAACTTAATTGTTATACTAAAACTTTCGGTTTTTAGTTAACACTTACCCTGTCTTACAGACGGAAGCTGACATCTTTCATATTTTCTTTGATTTTGAAATATTATCAATCAGAATTTTAATGTTCAGATTGCCAATTCATACATTTGTGTTGCATTTTTTTTTGTTTCGTGAAAACATCAATATTGGGCCCCACCCCAAAACATTGGGGTGTGGAGTCCTCCGGCTCTTACGCCTATGTTTATAAGACTATATAGAAACTCTCTCTCTCTATCTCACTGCTTCCACCCCACTCCTTCCTTCCTCCACTCTCTCTCCCCTTTTCTCACTTTTTCCCCTCCCTACCTCTCGCTTTCTTTCTTTCTCTGTATCTCTTTCTCTGTGTGTGTGTCTCTCTCTTTCTCTCTTTACTTCTCCCTCTTTTTGACTCTCCATGTCTCTCTCTCCGTCTCTGTGTCTCTCTGTATCTCTCTATCCATTTTATTTTCAATTTCAAAACTTCAATTCATGCATAAATTAAGAGGAATTCATTAAAATTATGTTGATTGATAATCTACTAATATGTGTAAACCATGCATGCATAACTTCACATAACAAATACTATATCTCCATCTTGACCATTGGTTACGAGCCTCTGCCAATATTCCCATTTCGATAAACAATGTCTCCCTTGTGTTTTGTGTCAATATACACTACACACAAACACACAAACACGAACATAAAAATGGAGGATTATTTGTATATAATAGTTTCTTTGATGCAACGCGATAGTTGGAAAGGCTACGTTTAATTATAGGTATTGTTTTGGATTATATATACATATGGACTTATAAGGTTGTTTGAGTAAGTACATTTGTAGCTTCCTTTTCAATTTCTAATGACTTGTATTTCCTATTAGGTCTTTCTTCTGAAGATTGGTCTCATCAGTTCGGTGGTAAAATGCTGTCTGCTAAAATCCACTTTTATACCCGTTATAAGACCTGTGGTCGATTCACAAAGTATCTGAAGCGTCTCATACAGTACCGCCTTATCTCATTAATATTCAGTGAATTTAGGTGGTGCGCGTGTTGTATATATGAACCCACACGTATACAGTAATCACTTAGTACAACATGCGTAATAACCGTTATAATTGTTCAGTTCTAGTTTGCCTTTTATCGGGATTGTGTAGCTTTAAGAAAGGTAGTCAATACAAAAAACTTAAACGAGGGAATCTTTCGCATAAATAAACAGAATGTACAACTGAACAAATATGGAAATGATACCAATTGTTGAATCAATATATTCAACTGCCTGACCAGTATAATATTCAATAAGGGTGCAACACGTGTAACACGCTTTGAATTACCCGCTCGCCCTAAGCGCTTCGAAAGCCCTGTCATATTACTTTCGAAAAACAAAACAAAATATAAAATAGGCTCAGTTTTTCAATATTTCGGCCTAAGGCCTTTATCAAGAAAACAAAGTTGATATGACTACATCTTGACAGCGTCTATTACACACAAATGGTCAACGGAAATGAAAACAACGTCGCTTCGATTGCCACTATCACGCCGTTATTTTAATTTCTCCCCTCGTCTGCCTTTTTGTTTTAAATAAAATGTCTGTGGAATCGGGATTGGTTGTTTCAATATATCTCCTCGTCTTTTTTAAATATTCTAAAGTGTGTTGAACATGATCATTCGTTTTCCTCGTCTGCCTTCTTTTTCTTTTAATAAAATGTCTGTGGAATCGGGATCGGCTGTTTCAATATCTCTCCTAGTATGCCTTCTTTTTTCAAAAATATTCTGTGGAATCAAAAACACCAGATATTCAGTTAAAGATTTGTCGAAAATGATAGGACTACGTGCCATTAAAAGTAGATGCTGTACTTTAGACGTTAACTGAGTATGTTATTCGAACCAAGCTAGTTCTTTTTTCAGAGGAGAAACAATAAGAATATAAATAATTTTAATCATGCATCTTGTTTTGTCTTATAATTACTTATGTAGTTGGGTCTTTCTATTATTGTAATATGATATGGGTAAAACTGTTAAACTATTATATTACCAACAATGCTGTGGAGTTGCCTGCATATTCCGATGTCTCTTTCTTCGTTTTGATCCTGTCGTTCAAAAATGATATGTTACAAATCTGAACTTGCAAACATTATAATTTTATCATTATATCGCGAATTAATAAATGCAATAAAATATACTTTCTTTAAAGTGTTGCCTTTAAAATAAGTTAAATGTTAAAGGAATTGACTTAGATATTCTACAGAAATGGGAATTATGCATTGCACACCAATCAATTTACTTACGGTTTCAACTGACGTCTAAGACGAAAGACACAGATAGTGTGACATGCAGCGGCTGATACCAGAATGAATCCGATACTCAATGATGTTAGGACAGCATGCATGTATGTCTTGGTCTCACATTTGTTTTCTTCAACAGCTGAAGCAATGATGCAATAGTATGGCTTAGCATACACGTCACGGAAAGCAAATAATATTAATAGGTTTTATAGAAAGGCAAAACACGTATATACTAGTACCACTATCTAGTCTCGTTCAAGATATGAAATAAAGTTCACGATTTATAAGACATAAAATGATCAACGGTGAACTATTCTACTCTTGAAAGTAACTTTTCTTAAATATATCGGCAAAGGTAGAACAGGAGAGGTAGCATTGAAGTCAACCACAAACACACACAGAAACAAAAAACAACTTTAAAGCTGAATAAAATGCCAAATAAGACATCACAAACACACAAGGGTTTACAATAGGGCTACCGCCTTGGAACGGTCAGTGGCAAAAGAGGCCGCAGGGGGTTTAAACCAGTTTCTAGGGTGAACCAAACCTCACACTTACCCTACTATCATCCCAAAAAACGGGACGGATAAAGTTTGTTTTATATGGCTTATTTATTATTTCACACATACTTGTTTTTGCACATTCTACGTTGTTTAAACGTACGCATTAGATAATCTAAGGTACAGTCTAAAATTGAAACAAATTGCATACAACAACGAATCGTTAAAAGATGTTATTTGAGATGAGAAGTATGTCCATTTATATCAATACATCGTTTTCTGACCACAAAAGTCTCGTTCAGAAACATCGATAATCATTTGTTGTTATGTGAAACACATAGATATCAGGAGTGGCGATACCTTTGACAGATTAGAATGAATAAATGCATGAATGAATGGTGTTTAACAGCACGTCGACACATAAATAGGTCATATTGTGAGCAAAAACTGATAAAAGATGGAGAAATGAAGTAGTAATTAAAACTTAATGTAAATTTATAAAGATAAAACTATTTACAAATAAGGGATGATATGGCAGTAATATAAGTTGACATTATGTGTGTATTTATGTTCATCCAACTTATTGTCAATACCGTTTATAAAGTTGTATAACTTTGATATATGAGTTACACTTTCAATTCAAAGTAAATAAATTTCGTCTGACTTTTCCAAGTCAGACAAGTAAAAACTATACTATAGTTCTTAGTGCCTTGCTTTCCACTTTGACAATGATGAACTCAGGTTACCAGCACTTTTTACGGCCGAAAACGAAACATGAAATAGGGTTTTCTGTTGCAATAAGGAAAACGGATTTATGTTTAGACAGAGAGCCGTTGCGTTTGGTACTCTCAGTACTATGACAAGGCTAAACAGACGATTATGCACTCAATTGGTTGTGAAGCTGGCCAATTCGCAATTCGGGGACCAATATCCCTTGTCATGGATAACCATCTGGGGAGGTATTGAAGACAGACGCCATTTTTCTGCGGGAGAGTCAGGTCTGTCAACCGTTTTTCCCTAACCTCCCCACCACCCACCTTCATAGTGTTCGTCTGCCGTTGCTTGCAGAAGCGGACCTATAAATGCCTTCTAATACCTAAACGCCTTGTTTCTCTGTCTGCAAACGTCCTTGAAATGTATTTCATTTTTCTTACCTAGTCATTTAATTGTATCTTATGCTAGCCATGTATGTTCATCATTATGTGTGTATGTATGTTCATCCAACTTATTGTCAATACCGTTTATAAAGTTGTATAACTTTGATATATGAGTTACACTTTCAATTCAAAGTAAAATAAATTTCGTCTGACTTTTCCAAGTCAGACAAGTACAAAACTATTATATAGTTCTTAGTGCCTTGCTTTCCACTTTGACAATAATGAACTCAGGTTACCTGCACTTTGTACGGCCGAAAACGAAACATAAAGTACCTTTATCGCATAGGATCAAAGTCTACACGTTCCAACAAAATATGTTTGACCGTTAACGGTGCAAAACTGGGTATACATTCTGGTAATTGCTCATTTTGTAATAAATATGAATGAGTATAACGTGTATTCCCAATCCTGCAAACGGGCTAGGACAACTTCTTCGCGACGAAAGGGTCTACCAGAAGGACGCCATTCTCCCAGTAACGGTTTAATTGAATGGAGTTTATTGTTTACTGAAAAATCCCAAGCGGCTTGCCAAGAGTTACGGATATATGTGTTAATACTACTTTTAAAATCAGTATAAGGTAATTTGGCATAACATTTATATAAATGTTGCCTTTGCAGCACTATCAGCTCTATCATTTCCACGTATTCTTACATGGCTTGGAAGCCAGCAGAAAATAATAACATTATCAAATATTACAGATTAGAACTCGGATATCACGTATACTCTAAAGGTGGTGTGTATATCTATCTAAATGTCACACTATCAACACAAATACAACGTAATATTGATGTATATATACCACACAAGTAATAAAAGGTGGACAGTTATCTCTAGCCGGGAACTCTGAATTCAGCTAATTATATCTAAGCATCCTTTCGAGATAGAACATCCATACTTTGGTATTCTATTTCTGTATATTGTAACATTTAGCAACCCATAGGCTTATTACATGTTTTGTTTTCTAATACATGATTAATTGAAAGCAATACAACTCAATGTTTGACCGTCCGTGACTTAGAGTATACTTTAACAATACATTTGTACAATGCAATACTAGTAATCTATAAAGCATCGTTTTAAACGCCGTTTCACAAACCTAAGGCAAAAGTAAAAGTTCAATGTACTGAAAACAGTTTTAGTTTTCAACATTTCAAGACAAACAGTAGATAACCATGTGATAAACAAGATTACCTCTATAAATAGGCACAATCATGTAAATTTAAATTGGGACAACGACATCAGAGGGAGTGGAAACAAAGATAAAAATTCCTATCAGACACGCTTTTTCATTCATCAATTAACAACAACAACAACAACAGCAACATCAGCAGCTGCTTCTACTACTACTGCTACTGCTACTACTACTATTACTACTACTACTACTACTTCTACTACTACAAGACATTATTTATTGAGCAATAAATAATTCATTTATACAGTGTATTCAAGGGTAAAAAATAAACTAACCAAAATACAAGGAAACAAATACAAAAGACATAACGCACACTCGTACAACAAAAATACGTACGGTCTCAATATATAGACTATGAACAAACATCTACTATCCATTAATCATTTATATAAAAGCAAAACCCCATCAGAAGACAGAAAGTTCCTAGTAATATATTTTCTTCAGAAACATAGAGGAGAATGTCGCCCACTGGATTACACGTTCGATTCTGAAGCCACAGATCACCGGTTCGAGCCTTACTGGTGCCACTGGATTACTTCGCTGTGTCCATAGGTGAACATGGGACAAACTGTCTTATAGAAATCACAGCACCCAAACGCAATGGCACCGTAGATCCGCACTGTACCACAAACAAAGAAAAAAACACACACGATACAATGAACAGGACAACACACAACCCAAAGAGTGGTGCAGACAGGGTTACCGACTTGGAACAGTCAGTAGGCAATATGGCCGACTTGTTAGCTTTAACTGGTTGTGTACATTTAACCCTAACCCTAACCTTAACCGTTAGTGTTAGGGTTAGGGTTAAATGTACACAACCGCGGTATTATCCTGTCTTTAGCGTTCAGATTGACAATACATATATATGTCACAAAAACACATTTAAACATGAATATAACAAAATAAATTAATATTAAATATATTTATACCCAAAAGCCTACATATACTTATTTAACAATAACACGATCTTGTATTACCTTGGCTGCAGTTGTGCCCATAGTGATTCTCCGAACATTTACAACCAAGAGTGTAGTCACTAGTCAACACACATCGTCCTTTACCGTTACAATATTCAGTGGGGCAATTTGAGAAATCTGCAAATAATTAAAGTATCTTAGAGTAGCGATCAAGCAGCATTAAGTTATGCAAATATGTTTCAATTTTAATGGCGTCATATATTGTGTAAACCTCCCAGTATGTCCTAAATAATATACGTATACTTTTCCATATCACACGGGACAACCGAATCTATACCGCTGAATAAACGTATATTTGTGGAATCGTCAACCATTGTTAAAACATGCTGTCGGATTATGTGTCTTCTTATAAACACTCAAATATGTTTTAATTTAAATACCAGGATTATGACAATAAGGGTAAAATATCCGTAGTGAGTAGCACATATATTATACCCTTTTCATTACTTAACTTGCTCGCATATTCTTTTAAAAAACTAACTTTTAGACATAGATTTATCAGGATATTCAGGTTATGAAGCATTCACTAGCGTCAGATTCAAACCAGATCACGAATATCCGAGTTATACGTTACTTAGGAACGACGAAAGTCTGACGATATTTCACAAACTTCTTTAAATATTGGTTATCTTTAACACATTCTAAGCGAATTCTAACGTGCTTACTTGAACTATGGAGACATACAAATGCTACTACTGTCGTAGTTGCTAGCGTAATGGACCACCGTTGTAGCCATCATGGTAATGAGGGCATCATTTTAATGAGCGCTTGACTTGAAAGACATAGTACCGAACAAAAAAAAATTAATTCAAAGGAGTTGTATAGCACTTTTATTTACTCTGCAGATGTTACCTCAGATAATTGTTGCAGTATATCGAAATAAAATCAGAACAATCTCATTTGATGGGATATTTAACTGCAGAAAGACAAAAGCCCACAAAAGCCTATATTACATGCTGTTAAACAATCTGATAAGAGTTTCATTTTGTTACAAGTATCGGACAAAGTTAGAAGTACGCAATATGAGTAAAGAAATATAAAAAGATCGGAAAGGGAAAGTAGCATTCAAGGAGGACAGTCAACCACAAAACACAGAAACAAACACGCAAGCAGACAAACAAGAAGGCACAATTAATAATAAATACAAACGACATCACAAACACAAAAGGGTTGACAATAGGGCTACCGCCTTGGAACATTCAGTGGCAAAGTAGGCCACTGGGGCTTTAAACCGGTTCTAGGGTGCACCAAACCTCACACTTACCCTACTGTCATCCCATTAAAACAGGACAGTGTTAATAAAGAAATCCCCGCCATGATATAATCTCTAACCAACAAGGCAGCATCAATAGGCAATATAAGTAAAATACAAATATGCTCGTGTAAATATAATACAACAAAAAACAATAGCCTAGAACGCCACAATGAAGGTACTCAATGACTTGGCAGAAACCAGAGCAGTGAGAGAATAAACCTTTAAGGGCACGACAAGAAAGATCATGGACAAACATCAAACGCCACCGTCCCAATGGGCTTCAGGTAGGCTTCATCATAGGGTCCACAGCCTGTCCGGTCATCGTACAATTAAAGAGTAAAGCATAGTGTCGAATTGTAAATGGGTCCACCACCAAGCATGCAGTACGTTGCAAAATGGTAGGGTCATAACCTCTTTTGATAAACTTTTTAACAAGTTTAACAAAGATAGTATGAAAGTGATCATGACCAAGAATCTTACGAAGTTTATAAATCACATCACCATAGAAGTCAGGTTGTGATAGTCCTTGTCGCAGAAGAGTCCTTAAATTACTTTTATATTTGGAAAGAAGATCAGGGTTACGATAAATACAATTTTGCAAAGGTTTTACGAAGTTTATGGTAACGGTAACCCTGATTGAGTAGCTTTTTAATTATACAAAGATTACGAATATTAAAGTCCTCAGCTCGAGTACAAGCTCTTGAAAAACGAATAAGTTGAGACACATACAGTCCATAAGAAGTTGCTTGCGGAACATCCCCATCCAAGTGGGGATAATTAACAATGTCGAAATTAAAATCATCTCTCTTGTCATAGATTTTGCTAATTATTTCACCATTTTCAATCGAGAGATCTAAATCAAGAAAAGAAGCGTTATTATCAGATATATTAGATTTGTTAAGCTGAAGTTCTTTAGGATAAATATTATTAACCATAGTTGGGAAGAAAGGGTTGCCAATGTTCAATATGTCATCCAGATACCGAGAGGTGTCATTAAAGGCTTCAATAACATCTGCCTGGGTATCTGTTGAAAGACTCAACATGACATCTCTTTCATAGCAAAATAAATACAAATCTGCGACAAGTGGTGCACAGTTCGTACCCATAGGGATAGCAACAATTTTTCTATAAACGGTGGTTCCATACATGACGAAAATAGTATCTAATAGGAAGATGAGTGCTTCACAAACTTCATAGCAAGTCCACATAGTATAATTGTCTAAACTGCCGTTAGTAAAAAAACGCTTTAATATTATTCCATGCCAAAAATGTAGTATTTTCTCTGGCGAATGTTTTTGAATAAGAGAAATTAGCTTGTCTTTAATAAGGTGATGTGGTAAGGTTGTATATAGTGTAGAGCAGTCATAAGTGCTTATTGATGAAACTTGATCTTTATTAAAAAACTTATCAAGAACGTCTACTGAATTTTTTATAGACCAAAATAAATGAATCCCAGAGATTTCATAAGTTTTATCACAATATAGTTTAACGTGATCATTGACGGCAGTAAGACAAGAAGTTAACACTTTGGAGATGTTTGTTGTTGTGCAGGCACTAGAATTCGAAATAAAGCGAGCCTTATAACGATTTTTATGTAATTTAGGAATCCAGTACATAGTAGGCAGTTTATTTTGCTTATCGTTTACACCAGCCTTGAAAGTAGTGCTCCGAGTGATATGTTCGGAAACCTACAAATTTCATAAAAACATCAATGTTCAAAAATAATATTCAACTTGTAAGCATTTTCACGCCTCTTCTCAAAGCACCTACGACTTTTCTACACTGTATACTACACTACCACATAATCTTATAAAAGAAAAATTGCTTCAGCCTATTCAGAAGACATTTTCTAGAGAAGGTACAACTTTTCTAGCTTGTAATAATGTCAGGGCTTTCTTTACTAACGCCCCCATTGATAAGTATAATTTGTGGACTTGTACTGATGTTTGTAGAGCCTTATCTTTTCTTCTGGATAACATCTTTATAAGATACGGTAATTTATAAAACTATTTATCGCCAGGTTGTTGGTATTCCTATGGGTACTAACTGTGCGCCACTTGTTGCAGATTTGTTTTTGTACTGCTATGAAAGAGATTTTATGTTGAGTTTGTCACCTGCTAGCCAGGGTGAAAATATTGATGCATTTAATAATACTTCTCGGTATCTTGATGACATACTCAATATTGATAATCCGTTCTTTGCTCATATGGTTACTAACATTTATCCACCAGAGCTCACGTTGAATAAAGCCAACATTTCGGATACAGTAGCAGCATAAAAGCAGAAGAAAAACAAATAGTTCACAACTTTTATTTGTTTGTTTGAATGGTATGAATTAAAACAGAAACCCTATAAGTAATGATCTGTTTCAATCTAAGTTTACAGCATACTATTCTTTGCGATTTAGCCCTATTCATCGGTATGTATATATATATTTCCGAAATAAATCTTTTTGTGTTGACCAGGAGGCCGAGTGGGCTAAGGAGTCTGCTACTGGGCGAGGCGCTGTGTCGAAGTTGGTGTCTAGGCCTGCCGATTTCGAATCCGTTGGTAAGTGGTTGGTACACAATTTTCTCCACATATAATATTTAATCTCTACTTGTATCCTATAGATCCTACGTTAAGGAAAGTTCGTTATTATGAATTTAATTCTCCCGAATAAAAAATATTATATTCTAAATGCATTGTATCAGTATTGATCCGGCGTTTTTGTAGTCTACGGTGTATATCAGTATTGAGCTGGCGTTTATTTGTATAGGTACCTGAGGTTATAATCATGTAAAGTGAATCCTCTATCGTATCAATATACGCTATGGGTCTTATTTGACGGAAAGTCCGATAATATCCGACGCGTTCAAGAGTAAAGCCTTAGTATCACCCGTTTTCCGAAATCAATCGCTTTAGTTTGACAAGGTGCCCGAGTGGGCTAAGGCGTCTGCTATTGGGCGAGGCGCTGTGTCGAAGTTGGTGTCTAGGGCTTCGGATTTGAATTACCAAAGTGGTTGGTACAAAGCTCTCTCTCTCTCTCTCTCTCTCTCTCTCTCTCTCTCTCTCTCTCTCTCTCTCTCTCTCTCTCTCTCTCTCTCTCTCTCTCTCTCTCTCTCTCTCTCTCTCTCTTACAAGTGTATTTCCTTGCAGTGGACTTGTCATGAAATTCAAATTCAAAAATATTATATATAACACAAACAAGGTTTAGCTGCCGAGATAAAATAGCATTATATCTGAATAGACAAAGTCGGAAATAAGTTAAAATTATAATAGATCATATCACGGTGGTTTAAACAATACTGAAAGCAAGTTGTCACGGAGACATACATGGGTTTTCAAGTACCCGCCTTGAACTTGTGTTTTTAACAGGCACTTTCTCCCGCATTTCTGAATCAGTTAATTCTACTAAACATTTTATTTTCAAGGCATACGACCTCACCTGTTCTGTTATTTTTTTTTTATATGAATCACATATTCACGACGTGCTAGAAGTACAAAGCAGCAGAGAAAGGCGTTTTGCTTTTTTATTCAAGTCTATCCATACTCAGCTTTTTTAAAACTTGCTCTACATGTTTCTAATGTTTTTGTTTACAATTATAATACAAGCGTGAAAACTCATATAACTGTTCATTGCTACCTTGCCAAGTGCAGTTATGAAAAGTCTCACACCTCAATTAATTTTCTCATAGGGTTACTGTACAGCATTTCCCAACATCTGAGCTTCAAAGCTGACCAAGAGACATTGTTGTTGGTTTAATATCTTCAGTATAGCCATGACCAGTAATTTACAACAATAAAATACATAAGTTAGCCAGGGTCTTTTTTCTAGCTCATGGTTATGTGACCCCTATGGAAAAAAACCAACAAAATTCATACACTAGCTAGCTGAATATGTGGTAATTAGGTCAAACAATTCTGAAATTTGAATGAAACCTCATAACAACATGGGATTTTCTGTATCATCTGTCTTTCACACTGCAGATGTATGATAAAGCATGAAAAAACTCTTTTTTTTTCTAATTAAAAATTGCCTAAAATTGAGAAAAAAGTAGAATTATTTTCTATTTTCCTTTTGATCTGTGAGCTTTCAGGGGAGATAAAAAGAGGTGTGAGACCGAAAACTATTACAGAGATGGCTGACATGTAAGGGTTGCGTGTGCATTATCATTACAACTCAAATAAACTGTTCACTTCTACCGTGTGCAATATTGCGTTACAAAAGTGAAAAACGCACAGAAACTATTCATTGATACCTTACAATGCTCAGTTAAGAAAAATATTACAGGGATAGCTGAGTAATAATGCGAAGGGTCGTGCTGGTATTATAAAACATTTTTCTGACCCATTTGCGTGGCAGAAATATGCCACCATACATTTGCATACTGTTACCTATGAATATTTTTCGCGAAAATATTGGATGTTTTTTATTAAATATATGTTGTGAGAGGATAACAATTATTGTGCTCATCTATACTAATGAGACATTGGAATATTTGGACTAATAATGTAATAAATAAACCAGGAAAGACTTAAAAAAAATTGGATTAAAGGGACACTTGACAATTTTGATTAAAGGGACACTTGTCAATATTATTTGGATTTCATTCTTAAATCGGATTTTAAAGAAATACTGGATCTAATTGATTTATATTCGGTAAGATAATTTATTTCATTGTACTGTTGATTATATTTCAAAAACTGTTTTTGTTGTTATTACGTTGTTAACACACACATACACGCACGCACGCACGCACGCACGCACGCAACAATATTTTGAACAGACCGACCGACCGGCCAATCGACCGACAGAGTGACTCCTATAAATCCCCTCAAACTTACTGTGCAGGGGTATAATTATATTATATCGCGTTTTTAAATAACCGTTCTAGCTCTGAACGTGTCAACATTACATCACAATCCACGACATGACCTAAATAGGTGAACATTTTAAATCCGGATTCTGTTTCGTCAACCTAATAAACTTTCCAATTTTACTCGTGTTTGCAGTATATTGAACATTTTACAGTGAAATATTGGGTAAACAAAATATATAGAGGCTCGTACATGAGTGCCTTTTTAATAATGAATTTATTGAATGAGTTGGATAACATTTTAAATAGGCACGAATGTGAGATTCTATTTATCATAATTACCATTTGAAGCATAAGTGGTTCTATCACAGGTAACTGACACCCCCCATTCTGTTGAATCCACAGTACAGTTGCCGACAACAAAGCAGTCATGTGAAGCATTTCTTCCTGGAAATATAAACATTTTAGTTTATTTCAAGATCGAGACTGCAGCCTTTGTTTACATCTCGCGACCTAATCATTTGACGATTTCCCCATGGGTGCATCATACCTTCAATACACAAACGCAAAATGGCGTAGATTACGCTGCCTATTCGTTGTGAAAAGCTTCGAATGTTTCTTTCTTACCGCTTTTCAACGAATACCATTGTGGGTGAAAGTCTGATATAGTAGTAAGCAGCGGTGTATGCCATTTTAAAGGGGAGAAAACATCAACATTATGATAAACAAACGTTTTCCTTTTATTAAAAACTCCTTCAAATTTGCGACGTTTAGAGCGTTGACGTCATAAGCGTATGCAACGTCACGTGTTAAGAATGAAATAGAGGCACGTTACTGGAAAATCGGCTGAATAAAAAAGAAACCATAATTAAGGTAGTTTGATTTTTTGGACGGTGCCGTCAGGCAACCGTCCTAAGTAGTGAGAATTCTGGAGTACAACGATTTTCTACTAAATAGCACCAGATTACAGCGCGATATAAGTAGTACCATTTGCAAGGCTGTAAATGTGCAAAAGATCCGTCAATTGACAAACTATTGATAAATAAGTAAGCGCTGGTAAACATTAAGTGATTTTAACTTAAGTTTAAGTAATACGCTGTTTTTGAAGGGATTTGATCCTGTACAAATTAATGCGCATATGTCTTATAACGTAAACAAGCGTCTACATGAGGTTGGGGGTAAAAGCCGTACCGTACCATACATTCCGAAATATAACGAAAATAGCAGTTGCGTAGTACGGAGATTACCGAATGTAGCATTGAAATTGAATAGTAACGAATCTAATAGAGATTATCGGTATATTATCAGTGTATGAATGATGTATATAACGACAAACGATAATATTGACTAATTTATTTATACCTTGTCTGCAAAATATTGATTTTTTTATTAATTACACTCATTACATGCACATTTGAAGAGTAAATAATTTCAATTCAATTTCAATTCAAATTCTTTATTCGGCACAAACATTACAATGTTTTTCGCCGATACACTATAGGCGGATACAATTCAATATATTCAATAATTCGATTACCATGATATTTAATTGAGACCTTTTATCACATTACATCATGGTAACTATCAAAGGCCGTTCATAAATTTGCGAGTAGAAGTGATTATATAACTATGAACCCCAGACATCTCTTTATCGAACCATATAATTATGTTCATCAAAGACGATGTATTTTTGTATTTTATTTTTATACTTATCCTAATTCAGTGAAGTTTGTTTTGTTTTAACCATATCGCCACCGAAAATGTCTTTACAGAAATCTTATTTCTTAGACATTGAAGGGGCGATAACTCTGTCATGCATGATTGAATCTGATTGGTTTTCGAAAGTAACCGAGCTCTCATGTATACGTATGTTGTGACCATCTTTCTATGACATTTTCATTTTACAATTATTCCCCTTTGACAATATAACATTGAAACATTCCTACATAACTTGACTTTTTTATCCCCCCGATTACGTGGAGGGATATAGAATTGCCTTGTCCATCTGTCCTCGTCTGTCCGTCCGTCCGGTCCCATAACTTTGGTAATCATCCGATTTCAATAATATTTTGCACAAATGTTCACCACCTAGTACACAAACCCGTTTTTTTCGGAATTTGATTTTGATCAATACTTTCTGAGTGGTCCATCAGCACTTTCAGTGCTCTGATTAATATAAGTAGTAACAACTTTGAAGTATGGCCAATTCGTTATTTGGTTTCTTCACAGGGGACATGGGCTAACATTCCTTGTCTGGCAAGTATATTTCCCCTCGCCTAACGGTTAAGGTGAATATAATTTGCTCCCGTAAATAAAATTTCCAGGCAGGAAAAGTGATCCCATGTCCTCTGTCATGAATCCAAATAACCAATAACGTATTGACGCCGTTTTAAAAATAGATATATTACTTTTTCTTTTCAAATGTATCAGCTAAGCGTTTCACCCAGTTTGACTTAACTGATGCTATATGTATTATATCCTACCCATTTGATCATAGTTTATCCCAATTTTGGCGTTATTGATATGAGTGAAACAAATCCAAGGTTAACCGATAGTGGACGCTGTAAATTATAAAGGTAAGACAGCAATTTCCCCCAGAAATTGTTGTTAAGGGTTATGTTCTGTAATACTCTTCAGAGCATCTTGGTGTATTGTTACTGATGCTCGACTTTGTCCGCAGCGACCTGGATCTAGTTTCCAGCTCCGGATTTGTTTCTATCAGAAAACAATTACAACAACAACAAACACTATCAACCTAATTTCTCACAAAGTGTCTAGTTTTCTTTGAACTTTCGTTATATCATATTTAATTTTTGGTTTAATTTCATTTTTCTTTTAAAACTTAAAAACATTTAATTCCTACTATATATGCACATAATATAACATTTGTTACTAATCAAGTCAGCTTCAAGAAAATAAAGTCTTATAAGTCTTATTTTATTTTTTACCATGGCAAATATCAAACTTGGTTTGGATTGTCCTTATCAACACGCCAGTGTACTCGTTTTCCACTAAAGCTATTTTCAGTATTCTTTCATCCTGCTTAAACTAGGCGGATAGAAATAATATTTGAATGGTGAGTACCTTGGAGCTCGATTCCCATACCAATGTGTCATTTGTCAACAACTAAAAAGGTTGAATGATGTTATCTAGTGTTTGCCTGTCAGGGATCGTAGGGAATAATATGAAGAAATAAACTTTCTATTGTGAAAACTGCATGTGGCCGAATCAAACGTTATTAATTTTAATACTGTATGCACAGGCATATACTGTTGATACAGTATAGAATACATATTGCATTCACACACGAGTCCGATTGTGCATGAGCTGTATTCCGAATGTAACACTCAACAGCTGTGTTTCCAATATTGAACGAACAGGTTCTAACGTCTTCGCACATAGACACCTTCTCCGACATGATTGATATAACTGAGACAGAGCAAACCAAATGTGATATCACAGTTAAGCTATGATCCATACACGTTTTTGTTACCATCTCAAAGTACACATTCTTACTAGTACCATGCTATTGAGTACCTTGCAAAAAAACAAAAATCATTATTTACGACTGTAAGTGCTAGAAGTCTAATAGTATGTATGTGGTCCAATGGTGACCCTTGGCCCCGAACCTGGGGTCATATATTGGCATATTCATTATCTTTGTGTTTGTTATAATGATGAGTCAAGCACCTTAAAAAGAAACATATGTTACTGTCGCCAACTAATTATTTTGACAGTTGATAAGAAAATGATTCATATAGTATAGATAAATATTATAACATTGGGAATATTTAGACTATCATGTCAAACTTACAAGTAAAACCTCTTAGAATATGCTAAGACAATTGTGTTTTTAAAGATGTCATCAAAGTGAATGAAACATACGTTACCATAACGTGAGAGTATCAT
Source organism: Cyrtodaria siliqua (assembly GCA_037043455.1). Lineage (NCBI taxonomy): Eukaryota > Metazoa > Mollusca > Bivalvia > Adapedonta > Hiatellidae > Cyrtodaria > Cyrtodaria siliqua. The sequence goes on from JAWPHD010011510.1 coordinate 50,326, forward strand.
GGACTACATACCCTAGCTTTAATGAGACATGCACATTGCCGAATATAATGGTGTGTTTCGCAAAGCCTACCCTAATCATAGACATATGTAGCTGACCTGTTTTCTGTGTGATTCTTAAAAGTATGCATCAACATATCTAAAATGTAACATAGATGATGTAAATACGTTACCTTACACTGAATGCAACTTAAAATGATATATACATATATACCACAAGAACAGGTACATACTAAAAGACAATATGTATGGTTCAACTGTAAATCAATTTGAAGTCAAGAAGATTAATAAATAGTAGTTCTAAAGACTGAACTTCATGTGTAATAAAACATGCTCTACTTTTAATAAGCATACATTACTATTTGAACACATTAAACTATAGCAGAAAGTAAGTATTTCATGAACATTTAGAAGAGTACATAAATGGCATAAGTGATCACCCTTACTTTGAAAACTGGTTTGCAATTCTAGTAAGCAGCATGTAGGTAAATGTTGATTATTGAAACATATGTTACTATTGATATCGAGCTTATACATTTAATAGATGGCATTTTATACTATATATAGTCATGCATTACAATTCTTATTCTTCTTTGCTATTCTTTAAACATGGCCTGTTTTAATTTATACAGTTTAAATAATGTTGAATAATCACGGACTTCATAATTATATAGGATGGCTCATTGTATTCGCACTCTTGATTTACTTGGTGGGAGTAATGGGGAGGGGTAAATATGTTTAGATATGATTATATGAACATTTTCTATGTTCCTTTTGTCACGAAAAGAAAATGTATAAATATGATATTCGTCGATCATGTCGATATTCTGTAATTCTGTAATTCATTATAAATGAAACCCTCACCAGTATCATTGTAACATACTTCACAATATATGCTGATTAAATTGATTCATAATGATCGAGCCTTTTGTGTTTTACAAAAAACGTATTCAGGCCTTGTCTGTATATGTATCTTTATTCTTCCATGTTTTGTATTAATCGATTATTTTGATGAAGAAACACTTGCTTTTGTAATTTTGAAAATGTTGTGTATTTGGTGTTCTAAATTGTTTTAATTAATTTCGATGCAAACATGTTTAAATAATGGGTGTTGTTATTTTTGCTTTGAACTATATTCACACTGGTCTATTGTTGGGGTCACACAACATAAGAAAACCCATTGCAAATAGTCTGTATTTTTCAATATTTAATTTAAAAAAAAACATTGTTAACTTGAAACAACAATAAATGTTGTGTATCTCATATAATGTACCATACGTAAACATATAGACATCTCTTTAATTATGAAATTTTCAACAAAATAAAATTCAATAATTTTTCAAATTTAAATATACATTTGTCATTCAAATAAAACAGGACATTGTAAATAAAGATATCCAATACTGACAAAAACATTCGTTTCTATCAATCCATTTGTACTATAACGTAATGATTGCATTCTTCGAGAATGTGACGATATCCCCACGCTTTGAAACATTAAGGGAATATTAAAACCACCTCCGTTTGTCCGTCTGTCCATCCGTCCGTTCCTCCGTTACCGTATGTCCCTCCATAACCACTGAGCGGAATTCAACCAAACTTAATGGATGACTTTCCCACATGATATCATAGTGTATAGGGTATAGAAAAAGTTAGCTTCACAGCAACTGTGTTATAGTAAATTACAGTAAGTTCCCCTGTAGAGGATTCACTTTATGCAGGAGGTCACAACCCGTTTTATATATGTTGTGCCTCGAGTCCATCAATGGCCATGTCAAATTTGAATCATAACCATTCACATATGGACTAGATATACATATTTTTGTGGCTTTTGACTCGATTACCCTCTATGGGGCCCCAATGGGTTAAGCCAAAATCCGTGACATTAATGTGCATCTACACATCCAAACTAAGAAAAACACCATACAAGAACTTTATATCTCAAAGGGTATAGAAGGAAAAACTCTCAAATAGTAAATCACTGCAAAGAAATATAAAAAGATCGGACAGGGAAAGTAGCATTCAAGGAGGACAGTCAACCACAAAACACAGAAACAAACACGCAAACAGACAAACAAGAAGGCAAAAGCAATAATAAATGCAAACGACATCACAAACACAAAAGGGTTGACAATAGGGCTACCGCCTTGGAACGTTCAGTGACAAAGTAGGCCACTGGGGGTTTAAACCGGTTCTAGGGTGCACCAAACCTCACACTTACCCTACTGTCATCCCATTAAAACAGGACAGTGTAAATAAAGAAATCCCCGCCATGATCTAATCTCTAACCAACAAGGCAGCATCAATAGGCAATATAATTAAAACACTAATATGCTCGTGTAAATATAATACAAAAAAACAATAGTCTAGAAAGCCACAATGAAGGTACTCAATGGATTTGCAGAAGCCAGAGCAGTGAGAGAATAAACCATTAAGGGCACGACAAGAAATATCATGGACAAACATCAAACGCCACCGTCCCAATGGGCTTTAGGTAGGCGTCATCATAGGGTCCACAGCCTGTCCGGTCATCGTACAATTAAAGAGGAAAGCATAATGGCGAACTGTAAAAGGGTCCACCACCAAGCATGCAGTACGTTGCAAAATGATAGAGTCATAACCTCTTTTGATAAACTTTTTAACAAGTTTAACAAAGATAGCATGAAAGTGATCATGACCTAGAATCTTACGAAGTTTATAAATCACATCACCATGGAAGTCAGGTTGTGATAGTCCTTGTCACAGAAGAGTCCTTAAATTACTATGATATTTGGAAAGAAGATCAGGGTTACGATAATAAAATTTTGCAAAGGTTTTACGAAGTTTACGGTAACGGTACCCCTGATTGAGTAACTTTTTAGTTATACAAATATTACGAATATTAAAGTCCTCAACTCGAGTACAAGCTCTAGAAAAACAAATAAGTTGAGACACATACACCCCATAAGAAGTTGCTCGGGGAACATCCCCATCCAAGTGGGGATAATTAACAATGTCGAAATTAAAATCATCTCTCTTGTCATAGATTTTGCTAATTATTTTACCGTTTTCAATCAAGAGATCTAAATCAAGAAAAGAAGCGTTATTATCAGATATATTAGCTTTGTTAAGCTGAAGTTCTTCAGGATAAATGTAATTAACCACAGTTGGAAAGAAAGGGTTGTCAATGTTCAATATGTTATCCAGATACCGAGAGGTGTCATTAAAGGCTTCAATAACATCTGCCTGTGTATCTGGTGAAAGACTCAACATAAAATCCCTTTCATTAGCAAAATAAGAACAAATCTGCGATAAGTGGTGCACAGTTCGTACCCATAGTGATACCAACAATTTGTCTATAAACGGTGGTTCCATACCTGACGAAAATATTATCTAATAGGAAGATGAGTGCTTCACAAACTTCATAGCAAGTCCACATAGTATACTTGACTAAACTGCCGTTAGTAAAAAACGCTTTTATATTATTACATGCCAAAAATGTAGTATTTTCTCTAGCGAATGGTTTTTGAATAAGAGAAATTAGCTTGTCTTTAATAAGGTGATGTGGTAAGGTTGTATATAGTGTAGAGAAGTCATAAGTGCTTATTGATGAAACTTTACCTTTCTTGAAGATTTTATCAAGAACGTCTCCTGAATTTTTTATAGTATCAAAATAAATTAATCCCAGAGTTTTCATAAGTTTTATCACAATATAGTTTAACGTGATCTTTAACGGCAGTAAGACAAGAAGTTAAACGTTTGGAGATGTTTTTTGTGGTGCAGGCACTAGAATTCGAAATAAAGCGAGCCTTATATGGATTTTTATGTAATTTAGGAATCCAGTACATAGTAGGCAGTTTATTTTGCTTATCGTTTAAACCAGCCTTGAAAGTAGTGCACCGAGTGATATGTGCGGAAACAACATCATCCTCGGTAGAATTAACTATAGTATACGAATTGGTGCTGCCGAATTCCAGCGATAAAACATTGACGTAATGTAGGCGTCAAACAATAATTACATTATTAGCTGCTTTATCTGCAGGAACTAAAACAAATTTATTATGAAATTCCTGAATTCCCGATTTTAAATTACGAAAGGAAAACCTAGGTCTCGGAGGAAGTAAAGAGTGGTTAGCATTATAAAAGTTAATACGTGTATCTACACTTTTCAGAATTGACTTTTTCCAAGTAGAAAGTGAGTCTGGGTCCGCATGTTCTCTACGACACCATTTGATACTAAAATCTTCAATGGACTGGGCGATCTGGGCACGACAGGCATTAAAATCAATAGTTGAAGGTAATCTATATTTAGGACCTTTTGAAAACAAATGCCGAATACGTTTATCAATAATATCAAAATTACCAGTGATGACATGACCTGCTGGAGCATAGCAAAACTTCACTTTAGCTCCCCAAGTAGAGGGGCCCCTTTACACAGAACAAAACCCATCTTATAAATGTTGTGCCCCGATCATCATACTAAATTAGTATCAAATACATTCAAATATGGACAAGATATGTCATTTGTTGTGTTTTTTACCTGATTTCCTCTATGGAGTCCTCGAGGATGGAGCCAACATATGAAAACTTATTGCACATCTACAAATCCTTAAATAAAAAATATACCAAACATGAACTTGAAATCCCAAAATGTACAGAAGGATTTAACGTCACAAGCCCGAAACTTATAGTTGTAAATTACTAGAATTTCCCAAGTTGTACCCCTGTAGAAGGGCCCCTTAATGCTGGACGTCAAAACCAGTTGTATTTATGCTGGGCCTCGAGTCTCTAATTAGACCATGGGCTACTCAACTTTTCGGTATCAACTCAGCTGGCACCTTTTAGATATATCTTAGTAAAAAATAAATAGTCAGGATAAGTTTTCTGAAACGGTAGCTTAACACATTATTTTTGGGCAAAAACATGCAAATATGAAGAAAAACCGCTAAAAACTCGAATATTTTTTTTAATATTATTATCATTGCAATATTAGGGAGCTGAAGCTTCTGAAAGATTTCTCATATAACTTAAAAATAATATTTTAAATGAACAGAATGTATACAGCTTGCCATTTTGGCGGGAATTCAGCAAAAAAAGCATACAAATCGCTGATTTTTGGAATAATTATTTAAAAAAATATTGACACTTCCAATCAACCAAAATAGAAGTATTTAAAGTGTTTTCAGTCATCTAAAGATGTTCTGATATATAAGGGATGAGAGATTTGTAAAGTCCTTAAAGTTATCTGTTATATACATGTTGATGAAAACAAGTATTTGGAATGAATAAAACATATAAATCTTGAAATTTTGGGGGGAAATCAACACAAAATGAATTAAAGTCGCTGATTTTTGGAATAGTTATGACATTTTAAATTAGGATTAAAATAAGACAGAAGTCGTTTGTAGTATTTTTTTAAATGTAAAGGTGTCATGAGCTACAGAAGAGACAGTCATAAAGGATCGGAGATTTGAAAATGCCATTCCTTTTGGTCCAGAATATCGAAATGTAAACCAAAACCGCCGAAAACTTTAAAATATAATTTTATTGCAATATTAGGGAGTAGAATGTTCTTTAAACATTCTATTATATTAATGTATTTGGAATAAACAAAGTTTATACATCTTGACATTTTTGGAGAAAATCTACAAAAATAAAGCATGAAATAAAATATTTTTGGATATTTATTTATAACAAAACAAAGTAATTTTTAAAAATGTAAATAAATATGTATTAAGGTACAGTCAAAAAGATCCGAAGTAACTTGAAAACTGCAAATAAAACTTACGAAAACTTTAATACTTTAATCATGATCTTAACATTTTCTTAACATCTTTAACAGAATACTACGTTTTCATCTGCCGAATGTTGACGCATGTTAACATTTTGAATCTGGTATACATGCTACAACTAACTCTTCTGCATTCACAAAATGTTACAATACTGGGAAGTCTATGCTTTCTGCAAGTACAGTGTGGAGTAAGTTTCGCAAGATACTTTGATAACATTCCGTAAAGGAATTAAAATTGTAAAGGAACAGATGGGTCATCTGTTATATCAGGCCTTATAACAAAGTCCATGGTGTACCATCCCTATTCTAAAGGTATGCAAGACTTTCCGAGGTTATTGTTTGCACATGGTGGTATGCACGCAAATGTTGTACTGTTGCTGCTGCATATGTATGAGGAATACTTCTCATCAAGAGCTGACCAATTAAATCCACAACGCAATAGGATGGACATACAACAAGCCGTTGTAATGAGACACTGGATTATTCAGCTTATATGGGTTTTGTATCTGTTTATGGTAAACAGACTGTGACTCATGCAAGTGGCGATAAGCATGCTTTACAACTTGAATTCCTAGAGAACTCGTCTTAAAAACTTGAATAGTATCAACACATATTTTGGAACGTTCAGAGGTTACCGTTTCGCCTGTGGATTTGACGTTTTCGTAGATCAGTCTACTCAGTGTACGAGAGGCGCCCCACTTATATTTGAACACTTTTGTTTAAGGTGTTTTTTTTCAGCGGAAGTGATTGTCATAAAAAATACGTGATTTAATGATGTGAAACTGTCATTTAGAACGTATGCATTTAAAAATAATATCCAATTTCACGCGGTCCTTTTTAAATTGCATTTTGAATAAGGTGTACACCATTTTCTAATTTGAAGCCTATATGTTGCTGTTGCCGTGGAGTTTTACCTTAAACCAAATAATTGCACTAAATGCATGTCATAACTGTTTAAACCTGTGTTTATAATTTCAATATGATCGTATGTTTTATTTTAAGAGAAAAATATAGATGCTGAATTAAAACTCGACTTTTTATCGCAATATTAAAACATTGACAGATAATAGGAAAATTTGATCCTGTGTTACTGATAATATTATAAATTAACCAAAATAACTGTTTTTATCATATTTTGTGCTATAAAAACATGAACAGTTATTGTTGATGTATATCATATATGTATATCTTATACCTTATTAAGATATATTTGGTAAACAAATATATTATTTTTATCATTATTTGCAAATGTGTGTGTTTTGACCCTAAATTTTAAGTTATATATTTTTCTATCTTTTCTTTTGAGAAACTTATGAAACTTGTTTTTTACAGCGGAGGAAGTCACAAAAATGCCTGCAGTTAATGTTTTGAACTAGACGCTTTCGTAAATTTAGTCATTTTCGTAGTTGAATTTCATGTTAATTTTCGCTAAAATCTTGAAAATCGACAAATTAAAAAAGAATGCATATTACACTTTTCTACGTTCAGGCATGGACATATCGAATTACTATAACCTTTAACGATATTTTAAAAGCATTTGTGTTAAAATTTGTATTGCAGTTATTTTTATAATTGACGATTTTTGCTTCAAAATGTCATTCTCTACCCATTTTCAAAAGTGCGGATGCAGCAACATTAGGAAGCACATAATAGTGCATGTCATAATGTTTCGTATCGAAGGAATCATTAGACTTGACATTACAATCAACATATTCGGCGTGAATTTCAAGATAGTTGATTCAGTTACACAATAAAAGTGTTCAAATATAAGTGGAGCGCCTCTCTTAGAATGCGGCAATGTTTCCGAGATCTGTATGTGTCCGGGATGTTTACGGAGCAAAATGAAATCGTGAGTGCAACTGAATGAAATCGCAAGTATTGGAATGGAATAAGTGCAACTCTTTAAAAAGTAGTTTCATGGATGGATGAAGATCCATGAACTTTATTGAATCCTTGAATATATAACGACAAAGTTTAGCGTATATCGGTTTTATTTATAATGCCAAAAAGAAGCGAAAAAGAAGCAAATCAGAGTGTCCACACTGTCACTTCAAATGACTTTCGACTTTTTTTATTACTTTGCGTTTGAATGATTATATCAGAAAATTAACTTATGAGGAAGGTTTCCAAACCGAAACGTTTATAAGTATGTGTTGTCAATTGTTTTAACTATCATTAAAGATTATATCAATAAGACCTAGGCCAAGTGTCACATCCATTGAGTAGTTATTGCCTTTGATAAAAACAGCAACACTTATTTCAGCTTGATAACTCTCAGATTTTCATTAGTTATACAAACAATCGCTTGCATTCCTATCAGTTCACAGGCCCACATTCATGTTTATTTACTTATCGGCAGCTTTCTTACGCTTGCGTTAAACCTTGCTTGTTATTAACTGATATCCTGTTGATAATTATTCCAGGCTTGTTGTATGCCCATCCTACTGCGTTGAGGATTGGAAAATCTCACCATCAGTTTTTAATATAGACTGTGTGCCCATTTAGACAACCTGCTGTTTAAATAATATTTAACTACCGTCTTTCAAAACATGTCTTTCAGGACGCTCTGTCCTATTGCTTTAGCAAATATTGCTGTTCTAGTCTTTCATATCTCTTTGCAACATTGCCTTTGTATCTACCCTGTGTTAACTTGCATCACGTGTACACCCGTTAAAAGCAGTATATTTAAGGACTATTTATCTGCCATCTTTATATAAAAACAACCTCCAAATAGATGGGGTATGGTCAAGTGAAATTTTTAACCAAATACATACTTTAGGCATGAGCAGTGTCAACCATAAAGTACATGACCGTAATTTAATATTGTTTACGTGAACATAATATCAGAGAGAATACTTATATGGCTGAAAGTGTGCCCTTTATATCGGATAAGTATGACGCAATTTCAATGACGCAATTGCATTTATCCATCGAGAGCAGACGAGACATCATTTCTAAATAAAATAAGCCACGTCATCACATCATCCAAATTTCGAACTGCACCATTGTAAAAAGGCAAAGATATTCTTTCAATGGCATGTGGTTTCGAAATTCAATGTTATAGTATGATGACATTGACGACTTTCTCTGTAAAGATTTTATAACCGGCAACAATACTTGCTGATGTGTTAAACAGAACTGAGTGACTATTTTGCATAGAAATATTGCCAAACAAAATCATTTGATCATTAGTCTATATTCGAACAAAAATAGTCCAAACCAAATAACAAATCTAATAAACTGTTCATCCGAACGTTTCACCATACCACATGTTTCAGTTTACAATGTAAGTGCACGCTTTATCATGTGTATCATTTGTGAATTGAAGGCACATGGGATATAAGGAATATTTTTCTTTTTTTAACAGTGGTGTACCTTTACAATTATGCTATACATATTGTCAGTGTGAAGATGAATTTAACAATAGTATATAATTCAATGATGGAATCGAGGGCTGATAATCTCATATGCGTTTGCATATGTTGAATAAATAACTAGAAGGTTGTTCCACAGAACACTTTTATAGGCTGCCATGTGCTTATTTAACGTTATGACCTATGTCAGGTTGCAGGTAAAGGTTTAATAGAAAGGGGCATAACTTTGCCGAAATGAAAGACAAAGTTATTAGACATGTGTAACGACTTTCATTGGGTGCGATGAAGATGTTCATGAAGTCATGAAGTTTCATGAACATAGATTAAATACTTTTTAAGTTATGACCAAGTTCAGGTTGCAGGTTAAAGCGTAACGGACAGATGGACGAAGACAACGAATGAAGACAGACTACTGACAAAGCGGTCCCTAATGGTTTGCCATACTACGAAGGTGACACAAAGATAAATAAAATGGAACTTTGAATTGTAACATTTCTGTGAATCATTTTTTAATGTTAGCTCAATATTTTTAATTAAAAATTTAAAAATGTACTTTATTATCTCCCTTTATAGCAACACCACTATTACAGAGAAGTCACACGTTTATATTATTTCGTATTGTTTCGTATATATATAATGTAAAAAACTATATTAGCATGTAATTTTCTTAAAAAGGATAAATACATTCTAATTTGTTTGGTTATCTTTACCTTCTTTCGATATAATGTGCGTTTAATGATTAAATGGTTAAATGTTTGCTTCCATATGTTTTTATACGTTTTTAAGTGTTGAACTATTGAACTGTTATATATTTAACCATTTTAAATGCAATCAAATACACCAACAAAATTGGTGGAGTTAATCAATGCCATACATCCATTTTTATATCAATTTAGAACATTTTCGTAAAAGTTACCTCCCTTTATAAAACAATAGTTTTACACACTTCAGCTACCGAATTAAAAATACTATCCTGGCTTTAAAGAAGCGTAGAACATTGACCTTTCCGAAAATGCATATAATAAGTTGCCAGCTTGAGTGGTACCAATATGTCAACATTTGGGTAGCAGCACACGGCCTAAAATGACCATATCAAACTAGAATCGCAAAAATTCACACATGGAAAAATGAGAATTTGGACCCGAATACTCCCTCCCAAGGAGCCCCAGTGGGAAGAGCTAAAATCCGAGACCGTATTGTGCATTTACACATCCTAACAAAGAAATACACCACACATGAACTTGAGTTCTCAAAGGGTATAGAAGGAGTAAGGGTCCCAAGGCCGGAACTCCGTAATAGTAAATTACTGCAAGCTCCCCAAAGTGTAGTCCTGTAGAGCGCCCCCATATGCAGAAGGACAAAACACGTTTTGTATAACGTTGCGCCTCGAATGGCTGTAAATGGTCATACACAATTTGCATCAAATCCATTCACATTTGGGCAAGATATGTATTTTTTTCTGAATTTTTACCCCAATGGCGGAGGCAAAACCCGAGACTTTGTTGCACCCTCTTGGATCATAAAATTTAAAAACAAAACCAAAAAAATAAACCAACAAAGAAATTAGCCCCAGTGGGATTTGAACCGCAGGTTCTCAATATAGCATATTGCATATTTAAGAAACTCAAGGGCCACAAGTCTGGTGTTATTGGTCCGATCCGGCTGGTTTTAGAACTTATCCGAGCTTTCATTGAGTGTTCATAAGGCAGAACATGGTATTTTTCAGCAAAGCTAGGGCCATAACTCCGATTTAGGTTAAACTGATTTATTGTAACATCGATTGTAACGAAAGCTCTATGAACTTATTTGAATCACTCTCGATGTCTTCTTGGGTAGAACCAGTACTAAGCAATGCAGATAAAGTGTCTTGCTCAGGGACAGAACGCATATGACAATGTCGGGAATAGAACCCTGGACTTTTGGATCATGGGTCCAACGTGCTACCACTAGACCACAGCGCTTCGGTGTTTCTTGTCCGATCTGGCTGATTTTCGAAATTGTCCGCGATTTCATTGATATTAACAATCTATGCAAGTTTGGTAAAGATCAAATAATAATTGAAGGTGCTAGAGTGTTCACAAAGCAGAAAATGGCTTTTTTTCCAGAAAAAAACAAGTGCCATAACTCTAGAGTTACTTATCCGATCTGGCTGGTTTGCAAACTTGGTCCGAGTGTTTATTGATATTAACAATCTGTGCAAGTTTGGTAAAGATCACATAATACATGAAGGTTCTAGAGTGTTTACGAGGCAAAGTGTGGCATTTTTCTGCAATTGAAGGGCCATAACTCCGGTGAAACAAATTGATCTTTCTGGTTTTCGAATTTGTCCGAGCTTTCATTGATATTAAGACCCTGGCTAAGTTTGGTAAAGATCGGATATAACATGAACGTGCTAGATTGTTCACAATGCAAAGGTTAACGGACGACGGACGGACGACGGACAACTCGTCATCCCATAAGGTCTGCTGGCCTTCGGCGAGTAGAGCTAAAAACACATCTTTAGCATCTTCCTTGCCACGTCTACAGTCACGTTTTGGTGATAAGTGTAAATGATTCAAGTACAACTCACCATTAAGGTTCCTGCATACATTTCAAATATGAGCATGAATTAAAGAAAGTGATCGTGAGCCGCATAAATAAAACGATGGGACAGTGAGACACTTAAACATTGCAATGAAGCAAAAACATTTAAATTCCTTTAAGGATATTGATTCACGAACATGTGTAGGAAGATTTTTTCAAAAGAATCCAAAACGACGGGATAATTTTTTTGGAAAATAACTCGGTTATCTTTCTTGGTGTTAAGTTGTCATCGGATTTCCTCAAGTTGTAATCATTAATATCTCTAACAAACGGATGAACCAAGCTACTTACACTATCGGGCAACATGTTGGTTTTAGCTTTAAATACGGTAATACGTTTCGGAAATGTTCGTCTGTCTGCTATTAACTAGATAATAGACACGGATCGAGTTAAACTGGTTACAAAATACGCGCAGTTTCGTATTGCATTTATTCTAATTAGTTTATCTGGCCAAAAGTACAACCATCCCACGCTCTTGAAGCATACTCTAAAATTGGTCGCATATATAATATATATATTTGTTTCATTGTTTTTAGACCTACTTTGTATTTTAAAAATTATCATTAGACATAACTCTTTGGATGCTGTGGATGGGTTAGAATGTTTTAATATGTTCATGCTTTGTCGGTCATTATTTAATATATCTTCCATATCTTCTATGTTTGAAATTGAGACTGAAAGAGAGCTATCATCGGCAAACAATCTAGGTATGCTTAAGATATGTTCAGCGATATCGTTTAAGTAAATTAGAAAGAACAAAGGTTCGAGCACTAAACCTTCCGGAACGCCTGCTGTTATTATTTTCAAATCTGATTTCGCATTTCCTCTAAAGACTCTCCTTTATGTTGGAGAGGTAATCTGAAATCCATGATAAGAGTTTGCCATCGATACCATTTGGTTTCAGTTTAAATAAATTAATTATCTGGCTGACATCATTGCGTGCATTATTGTTATATGTTATATTTTTTGCAAGGATCTAACGAGCTTTCTGATGGACGAAAGTGATAATTACTACGTGGAAATAATTCCTGCTAGCCGGATAGTTTGTAAATTATTTTGATTTTGTTATTTTCAACTGTTTAAGTAATAAATAATCGGAGCATAAAGCTGCGTGCATCACACAAATTACACACAATGTCGTAAATTAGCCAGTGATGCAGCGTAGTCGCGTCAACATCATACCATTTGCTTAATTTGTTTAAATGATAAACGTTGTATTTCATGTTTCCCAATGGATGTAAATGAATCGGGACTGATAAGAAAACCTCAAGAGAGCTGTATATCATAGAATTCAAAAGATGTTGGTAATTTATTTTCCGGTTAGTAAAACCTCAATTTCCGATCTTTTTATATTTCTTTTCTAAATTGACATTCTTCAGTGTCATTGGCGATACATGCTTTGAGATGCATGCGCATTTTTTTTTCATTATGCGCTGTGAGCACTAGCTAAGATAAGGTATTTAAGATTTACTTTTGAAAACTGTAATATACACTTCAAGAACCACTATCTTTTCAATACAAGATTTCTATCCCGCGTGAAAATACGTACGAATATACAAACTCGTTCTAGCGTACTCGTTTGTTTATGCGGACGCACTTTTGCTCGGAATATTGCAAAATTCATGGTAATTAAACTCTAGTTTATAGTGGTCAAAGTGTATGATCTGTATCGTGGGTTCAGGTTCCATGACCGCAATCCCCTGGCCGCGTAATACCAAAATACAAAAAAATGGTAGATAATGCGTAGTACTACGTCTGGTTGGCCCAGTGTCGGAAAAAAGGGACAGGGTGGGGTATCATGTAATACGGCGTGATTTACAGTGTGGCAGCACTATATCTGTTACAAGTAGACTCTAGATATATACACTACATTACACACAAGCACGCATAAGTTCAGACTATATTGTGCATCTAGAGATGTGGATGTCAAAACACACAAACACATGCACGCACGCACGTATCAGAGGGTCTGCCTTGCATTTGGGAGGTCCTAGATTCGATTACCCTGGTCACGGCATATCAAATGCTTTAAAAATGGTAGTGGTCGCATGTAACCTCTTTACCCATGTATGTGTGAAGAAGGCGTGGAGATTTGCAATGCGTAGCAATGAATCTAAACATTTTTCATATTGAAAATGAATTTTCACATTGTTATACAAATCCTAGACTCCAATATAGGTCTATCAGCATACTAAGTTTAAAAACAATCGATTATTGATTGTTTCAGTACCACAAATTCTATATCAGGGTTATCCTATTCATAACTGAAACCATATGCATATATGTAGTGTTTAACATAAGCCCACCAGTTCTTTTTATCATTACCAGTCATCATAAGCCATATTATAAACATATTCCAATATAATATTATCGGTATTCATTTTAACACCAACACATAACACTATTGTAACACAGTAAACCGTAAACATCAGATGTTCAAGTACTTACTGTAATATTTTCTTTCAAATGTTATGTGACGCTTTTAACTTCCTATATACATATCCCAAGACTGAGCCAACACATAAATAACAGAGTTGACAAAGTATTTTTGGTTTTAGATTATGTTTACGACAATTTACTTATTAAGCATTAAGGACTTTCAAGGCTTTACATTCTACTTATACTTGGTTAGTGTAACATTGCCTGTATAATTAAAAACAAAACCCAAGTAATTAAAATCATCAGATACTTCGAATGTACAATTACAATAAATGAATGTTTTATTCGGTAACAGTCTACCTCTTGTCCTAAAGACAATTACGTTAGTTTTATGCGAGTTTACCTTAAGACACCAGCTTTCCAAAACAATTTAACAAATCTTCTGCATTTCTTCTGGTAAGTTTTCCAGGATATTCATAACTCCTGGAGAATATGTACTTTGCGAGAACAGGTAAGTGTATAGTACTAAAGGTCAGACCAATGAAATGAATAAACAAACTGTAACGGTGTTTATTGTGTGAAGCCTATTATGAGACCCTGATAATTTCCAACGCAAACATTATAATTGAAATTACTAAAGTAATACCGATATTCATTGTTATATTTTCGGTTTCGTAAATTGTGTTATTTGTATCTAGTTATTCCATTCATTTTCGTCATGTGTAGAAATTATGTATAATATCATCAAAGTATAAAATTTGTGAAAAATAGTTACTAAATAAAGCTGCATGGGTAAAGTGAAAGTCATATCATATACATGAGCCAACATAATTCAACTACTTAAACCATTACGCGGACTCGCCTTAATTTCATTAATCGATGAGAAAGCTTATATTAAGGATTTTATAACGGATATTTCGACAATAAAACACGTTTAAAAACATTTTTACTGAACAAATGCGATAACCTGTTTAATATTACCTATTAATTGTTTCAATTTTACAGTATACAAACTTTTTACGACGAAATTAAGGTTTTATTTCATACCCCAGCCAACCCCGCTTTCGCTTCTTGGAGAAGGGGTTGGATGGGGTATGAAAGATAATACTCAAACCAGTAATGTATAGCACTTAGAAAATATCTGCAAAAGTTTTGTTACTGTACGCAAAGTAGATATGTTCAACGTTTTAAAATTTAGGATCTACATCAATAACTGTAGTACGCAATATAGCGCTTATATGAACCGAAAATATGCTGGTATAATAGTGATCGGATTCTAATGCACTATCCTGTGCTCGCTAGTCCACAGATGCTCTAAATATTTCCCAGGAGTGTTCATATCATCAGCAAAAAGTTGTAGAAGTATTAAAATATCACCCATCATTGCACCATAATGTATATTTCGTCGCAAACATAATGTACATTTCGTTGCAAAAATAACCCCGGCTAGATTACCCACTTTGCCGTAAGCGTACAGCATATTCAAATACTGTAGACACGATGTGGCACAATACCTTATCTTTTGATACATATCTTTTATTATTGTTCACATTTTATCTTGAATACCATGATTATTCCATCATGGTTTTAAACTCAAATCCTGTCTATAAATATACTTGTTTAATGACTATTGGATGGGATATTGTCAAGCGTACTACGAGCGTATTTCGAAATTTGAATGATGTGATAAAATGGCTTATTTTATTTAGCAACAATGTCTCGTCTGCTCTTGCTGGATAAATGGACTATTCTACTGACCAATTTATTTCGCACAAAAAACGAAACAATTTTGACTAAAATTGTACCAAACTGTTCAAATATAAAGAGAACAATTTCTGCCATGTAAGTATCCTTTCTGTTATTATGTTCACATCATTAGTGTTGAAATACTGGCATGTGTTATATGGTTGACACTGCTCTGCCAAAAATACGCATTTGGTTGAACATTTCACTTGACCATATCACATCGATTTTGGATCTTTTTTCAAGGACCAAGAGTCCTTAATGTCAACACATATATAAGTACATATTTCATCCTCATGTAAATATATCTGAATACCACACTATCATCCACTGGTCAACATGTTCCTTGGAAAAAATAAGGTCAGTAAGAATGCCCTTGACTGACAGCGCTGAAGAACACACTTTCTAGTTATTCATACTTTATTATAATGTGCTTACTTATCTACTTCATTTATGCATGACAGCTAATAAGAAAGAATTTACTAGTGGAATACCATAGTAGTTAGTCTTTAATAATCAATTTTACATCGACTTAACAAACATTGATGGTGACATTAAGGCGGTAGATAAAATCATTATTTTGCGGCTGTTTTGGGCGGCATCTTGATTTAAGAGAGTTTTCATCCGACGGATATCAAAATGTCATAGAAACCATAACATATGTTCCGATATATACCAGTCAATATGACTGGCGACAGGCCACCTTTACCTTAATTAAGCCTCATTTCAGAATACTTTCGGCATTACAATGTGAAGACTTACCTTCAAATTTGATCTCCCATTTCCGTTTGTGTTCAAACGGACACAAACATATCCGAAACGAAGGGCAGCTACCATCTTTGCATAGATCTACAAGACAGGAGAAAGAAAAATACATATATTAAGCAAACATTTACAAGATGTCTTCTATATCGCTAAAACCTTATCAATTAATTGGACACGTCTACTAAACAGACCATTTACGAAAATTGTAGAGGTTTATGCCAAATTTAACTTTTGATATCGAATTTGAAATCATTTTGAATGACATTGAATACTCAAATGTATTGTCAACAGTATGCAAATTACAATAAACAATACAGATTTATTTTCGGTGTTGTTACAAATAGCAACTATCTTGAAAATTGTTTTGCAGCTATTTGCATGTGCCTGTATAAAAAGGTCAAAGGCACCCTGACAATTAATTTATTTGCGTCTTCTGAAAGCCTGCCATTTCTATATAGCTATCACAATTAGTGTACATTTACAGCTATATTTACAGACAAGAACATATACACATGGTTTATTTTTGAGGGAAATAGCTTATAACACATTTCAAACCTGTATACTCAAGCTCTTTCAAGCACTGGATTACGTCGGTAGATCTGAAAATATAATATTATATTTATTAACAAACATAACACAACTACCATTATTGCATATTTACTAAATAGAAACGAAAATGATACAAAATAGTACCACTTCATGGGATTGAAATCCAAGCCCACACTAAAATTACACTTGCGGGTAAGACGGACACGCTTCCGATTGAGCTAAATGGGACATTTATGGGATGCCAGATATACTATATTCAAAACCTAACGCGCCAATATAAATCAAGTGAGCAGCAAACATGTAAATACTGCGATCCCAGCAAATGTTTACAAACAGTTACTTTGTTTTCTTCATATTAACGAATTTATTATGTGCACACTTATTTGGGCATATGCTCATGTTTCAAGCAATTTGCATATGCTCAATATATGCTTTACTTTCGGACAATGTCCCTTTGAAAAGAACGGCTTGCCTGGACAGGAACTGAATAAGAAATATTATCTATAACACAAAACCTGGCACAACATATGGGCTGTCCTACTTAGAAGCAAGCCAATAAAGCAAACAACAACAGCATGTTTATCATCAGCCTAAGCGATAAGTATGTATACTCACCCCTGGTTGATGTTCCAGAACACCTCATCAAACATGTAACGTACTGCACGGTCACAAAATGTAGCTGAAGATGCATCACTTGTCTGCAGTGATACAATTAGACAGCCTACCACTGAAAGTAAAAGATATAATAACAAAACTTTAAAGAAAATAGTTTCGGGGACGGATTTTATCGTTTTATATTGCAAAAATATATCGTTATATCCCTGAATATCTATTTGGGTATATATATCTATATAGGTAGCAATGTGTTACCCTTTCAGGTCGTGAAAGATGTAATTGTACTTGTCATTGGTGCGAAACGTGTTATTATGATAGAAGCAGTTGTTGTCATCCTGAGATATTAATCGTTCAACTTGTTGATAAGTATAATTCGACTTTGCAAAAGCTTAAAGAGATATCGGGCACTTTGTTTTGTAAGATTCCTTTGAATAAATTAATTGTTTTTAGTCTACATTCATTCTTGGCGATATTTTAAAATTCCTCAATACTATTAGAGATTATAAGTCCACAGTAAATAACACATGTTGTCGACAAGGATAAATACGAATGTATTTTAATTAATATGATTGATTTTAAACCAAGATAGTCCCGTCAGGGATTGGCGTTTGGAAAGTTTAACTTCAATTACACTTGAAGTCAGACACAGGGTGGCAATTACACTTGAAGTCAGACACAGGGTGGCAATTACACTTGAAGTCAGACACAGGGTGCGATGCTTAGATCAAACCAAGAACGAGAGGTTGACGTTAACAACTCACATAGGAAGAATACATTCACCAGGAGAGTTGTGATTTCGTTAAGGAGATAATCACAGTGCCGTTCAAAGCGTAAAGTTAAGTTAGTTCACGAAGACGCTCATGGAAATTCGGAATCTGTATATTAAGCAATGTTCTAAATCGCTAAAATGAATTGAAAGAATTCAGCATATGTGGTAACAATGAAATTAAGCAATCTAACATTGATTTTGATTTAAACTTTGGACATTGTGTTACGGTATTAAATGCAAATAAGGACTACGAGAAATGGATAACACATTATCCAAACAGGTTATAGCAAACGTTAAAATCACATCATATTCAGCTGGAGATTACATACCACTACTTGGTCAACATTTGCAAGGCAAGTCATATACTTTATGATTGAATGACAATATCGATAAGGATTTAAATAAACTCAGGGGGTAATTTACTCTGTGACGTTTAGTGAAAGGGCAGCACCTATGGTAGTTGTACCCATAGCGGATAAATGCATGCAAATTTGTAAAGTTAATAGGTGTATTAGTGAAAAACAATATCCTTTGCCAACTACGGATGAAATGGTCAATGATTTCGCAAAAATGCAGTTCGTCGCTGACACGATATATATACAAAAGTACATGCATATTATGTCGGACATCGTCATGATACAATATATGACGTCATTGGGATTTAGCCTAGATTTATCCCTGATTGATGACATCCCCATCTCATTACATTTTGACAAGGGGGCGTTTTGACTGGGGGACGTTTTGACTGTAATTCTGCCCTAGTCAAAACGTCCCCTGGTCAAAACGTCCCCAAAGTGAAAACGTTCCCAAATTTGTCAAAACGTCCACCGTTTTAGGTCAAAACATCCCATCCCATTAGTTGTTTAGTCAAAACGTCCCCCTATTTATTTCTAAATGCTTCCGGATGATTTCGTACTTAAGTCAGCTCGTACTAATTTTGGTTACTGATATACTGTTTTTATTGTTGTTACTCATCATTCAATAGTTTTTTGTTGTTGTTGTTTTGTATGGGGAACGGATGGGCCAAACACTCTTTCGTCTGTGCATATTTTCAACTGATAGTTACTATGTATTAATATATATATATATATTCAGCAATAATAAAAATAAACCCTTTTTCCTTCCCTTATTATATAGACAGCAAAACAGGAAAATTAATAAATGATGTATATAATAATTAGATCGACCACCACCAATAGTCCAAACAAAATATTTTTTTGAAAAGTTCAGTACACAAGGGAGTTATCCCCCTTTTCTTAAACTATGCATTTTTGGTAAAAACACATAATATCTAAAAAGATTACCTCAGTGTGTCCAAGACAATATTCTCTATACGTTGCTTTCGAAATAAATCAAAGAAACACACAACACCAATTGTGTAGGTAGCAGCAATTCACCAAATGTCTTCCTTTTCTTTAAGGTTTCCATAGCATCCATAAAATAGTATCGCTTGGCAAAATTTTAAACTGCTTAAAGGAATATTTTGAAACCAGTGCAATTTCCTTAAAAACATCAAACATTGTTCAATTAAAGCGCTGTTCAAACTGCCCTACTCCCTCAAAAACTGGCCTATAGAATACCAGCAAAAAGGGGGGGTACTTTTTTTTTTCGTGAGTATATATATATATGCATTGACATATTTAATTGTAATTAAAGGGAAACATGACAATACAGCTTATTAAACAAGAGGCCCAAGAGGGCCTGTGGACGCTCTACTTGCTAACATGGCTCTTATAACATCAATGAAGTGAGTGACTGCCATTAACGTTTTTTTGAAAATTTCGGGCAAAAAACAGCTTTTTAACTAAATCAAGGGCAATAACTAAAGAATCTGGTAAAGTTTGGTAAAGATCAGATGAAAAATGAAGGCCCAACCGTATTAACGAGGCAACATATAGCATGTTTAACTAAATCAAGAACACCTCTGTTACTGGTCCGACTGGTCGAACATAGAGCTAAAAATAAAAAATAAAGAAATAAAAAAAAATAAAAATAAAAAAAAAATTTAAAAAATAAAAGAAGAAGGTATTTAAAAAAAAATAAATAAAAAAAAAAAAAATTAAAAAAAAAAAAAATTAAAAAAAAAATTCAAACAAAAAATATAAAAAAATCAAAAAATATAATTCAAAAAAAAAAATCCCTATACATGTCTATGTAAAACATATGACCCTTGGGGCGGGGTCAAATATGACCCGAGGGTTACCATTTGAACAAACTTGGTAAAGGACCATAAACTTACAGCAAATGCAAAATATTAAACCTCTGGCTCTTGCAGTTCCAGAGAAGAAGATTTTTTCAGTTTTTCCCTATACAAGCATTTATGTTAAACTGTGACTCCCGGGGCGGGGCCAGATGTGACCCCAGGGTCCCCATTTGAACAAAATTGGTAAAGGACCATAAGCTTATAGCAACAGCAAAATATTAAACCTCTGGCTCTTGCAGTTTCAGAGAAGAAGATTTTTTAAGTTTTTCCCTATACATGTCTATGTAAAACATGTGACCCTTGGGGCGGGGCCAAATGTGACCCCAGGGTCACCATTTGAACAAACTTGGTAAAGGACCATAAGCTTTTAGCAAATGCAAAATATTAAACCATTGGCTCTTGCAGTTCCAGAGAAGATTTTTTTTCTCCAGTTATTCCCTCTACAAGCATTTATGTAAAACTGTGAATCCCCGGGGCAGGGCCAGATGTGACCCCAGGGTCCCCATTTGAACAAAATAGGTAAAGGACCATAAGCTTATAGCAACAGCAAAATATTAAACCTCTGGCTCTTGCAGTTTCAGAGAAGAAGATTTTTTAAGTTTTTCCCTATACATGTCTATGTAAAACATGTGACCCTTGGGGCGGGACCAAATGTGACCCCAGGGTCACTATTTGAACAAACTTGGTAAAGGACCATAAGCTTATAATAAATGTAACATATCAAACCTCTGACTCTTGTAGTTGGCGAGAAGAAGATTTTTTAAAAAAAAATCCTATATAAGTCTATGTAAAACTGTGACCCTCGGGGCGGGGACAAATTTGACACCGGGGTCACCATTTGAACAAACTTAGTAGAGGACCATAAGCTGATGCTACATGTATTACATGAGAGCTCTGTGCCATGTGGTTCCAGAGAAGAAGATGTTTTTCAGTTTTTCGCTATACAAGCCTATGTAAAACTGTGACCCCCGGGGTGGGGCCAAATGTGACCCCTGGGTCACCATTTGAACAAACTTGATAGAGGACCACAAGCTTATAGCAAATGCAAAATATTAAACCTCTGGCTCTTGCAGTTTCGGAGAAGAAGATTTGTTTAAGTTTTTCCCTATACATGTCTATGTAAAACATGTGACCCTTGGGGCGGGGCCAAAAGTGACCCGAGGGTCACCATTTGAACAAACTTGGTAAAGGACCATAATCTTATAGTAAATGCAAAATATCAAACCTCTGGCTCTTGTAGTTTCCGAGAAGAAGATTTTTAAAAACAAAATCCTATATAAGTCTATGTAAAATTGTGACCCCCAGGGCGGGGACAAATTTGACCCCAGGGTCACCATTTGAACAAACTTAGTAGAGGACCATAAGCTGATGCTACATGTAATACATGAGAGCTCTGTGCCTTGTGGTTTCAGAGAAGAAGATTTTTTTAAGTTTTTTCCTATATGTCTATATGAAAAACATGCAAAACCTCAATATACAAATTTTGGACCCCCGGGGCACAGCCATTTTTGACCCCAGGGACTTTATTTGAACAAATTTGATAGTCTAGGTGTTGGCGATCATTTTAAAAGAAAAACTGTTGAAATCCGTCCAGCGGTTCTGGAGGAGAAGATTTTTTAAGGTTTTGATTATATATGGTAATGGCAGCCATCTTGGATGTAGCGTTGACCTAATTTTAACAAATCTAAAAAGCATTCATCTAAGGATCATCCACGTGAAGTTTGGTCAAAATTAGCCAAGCGGTTTCTGAGGAGAAGTCGTTTGAAGAAAAGTTAACGGACGACAGACAGACAGACGACAGACGACAGACAGACGACGGACGACGGACAACACAGCATCCCATAAGCTCTGCTGGCCCTTGGCCAGTAGAGCTAAACAACTAATTTACCACTTAAATTCAATCAAACACTTGTATTAACGTATTATTCTTAAAATAATAATAATTATAGTCAAAACGTCCCCCTTTAAACAAATATATGTCATTTACATATGATGTGTGTGTGTGTGTGTGTGTGTGTGTGTGTGTGTGTGTGTGTGTGTGTGCGTGTATGTGTGTGTGTGTGGTGGGTGGGGGGGGGGTGATGTTTTGTCTATTTGAAAATACCAAAATGGTACTTTTTGACCAATTTGGGGACGTTTTGACCAACATTTTGACTAGGGGACGTTTTGACTGAAATTACAGTCAAAACGTCCCCTAGTCAAAACGTTCAGACAAATGTAGGATTTTCAATAACGATTGTGTCAATCATGTTGCCTGAAACACTCACGCCCTCTTGAAGGCATAGACAAACAAAGATGTTGAATATTTTTCTTCGTATATTCAAGAGAGCCTATTCGACGATTTTGTGTCTACTCGTTTAACATAGCAATGTTGACTAGTGACTGTTTTATTTGATGAGTGAAATGATTTATATCCCAACTCATTTTGAACATATTAAACTAGGGTATAATCTTTGTTTTGTTTTTTCAGTAAGGCGTGTTTTCAAATTCCTCGAGTATGCTATCTACGGTCTTAAGAATTCTTCATCAAATATCATAGATATTCTGCTCACATGTATAAGCTTTACATTATACAACTGATTGGTCCACTGTCACAATAAAGACATCTAGTTAATCTATTGATTTACCTGATATCATATACTTTGCCATCTATCCTTTTAGCAATCCGTCTGTCACTCACATTGATTATAGTATTAAGTATACAAATGACTTCGGTCGTGTTCAGGTGTCACAGTCTCATTGCTGCTATCTGTTGTGCAAACAAACATTTAATTTTACCCATGTATGTACAGATATAGACATTTTTCTTTTTAAAAATGAGGAAGCATACATGTAAATCTGAGATCAAGGATTACAGGCTGATAATTGCCACAGTTTATATCAGTGTCTTAGTCTAGGCCTTAATATGTGGAAAGACGGGTGGAGAAAGGGCTTTCTTTGACCTAGTGACTAATTCTTCTACGTAGAGTATCGTAGCTTGTAAAGGGTCTGAATTTAATTAGATAGACGAGCGTTATGACTATTGCTTTATTAAAAATGCCGCATTGTGCCTTGTGAACATTCTAGCTCTTTCATTTTACATCTGATCTTGACCAATGCTTGGCTGAATGTTGTTAAAAGCTAGAATGCTTTTGAAAACTAGACATATCGGACAATATACAGCAGGGTTATGTCAGGGTTATGGCCCTAGCACTTTCATTTTCCATCTGATCATTACCAATGTCGACCAGATTGTTGATAGTAATTAAAGCGCTGATAAATTTAAAAAAAACAGCTAGATTAGATTACCAATACTAAAGTTATGGTCCTTGATTTATTGAAAACTACTATATTTTGTTTTGTTAAATATCTATAGCTACTTCATTTTGCATCATTTGCGATGTCAATTGCGTCTCTGACTAACGCTAAATAGAACGGCTATGACAAAAAACGCCCACATGCCCAAGGCAATCTGAAATTTAGGTTGAATGTATGGAACCTGAAAATCTCGTAAAACATATGTATGTTTCATGTTCAAACATACTATGAAGACGAAGAATGTACTCATGATTTTAGATTGCCTGAATTTAATAATATATCCTGCGAAATTTTGTAAACATTTTAGAATTTGTTCCGTAAAATAGGTGAATTCCATCCAGAATTGTAATTAATTGATAGTTATGTGGAAATCGCTAATGATAAGCAATTGCTGTACAACTGAATATATGCAAATAGAGGAGAAGCTTTGCATAAAACAGACTAGAACCTGCCTCAACAGCTGCATGCGACCAACAGATAACAGACTTCAGCAAAACACATACATTCTTTTGATATTAAAAAAGTATTATTTTATATTTTAAATAGAAATCATGCATTCGATACTTAAGAACTCCGTGGCATATTCAGAAGAAAAAAAAGCGGCTACATTAACCTGACAAGAGTATGACTGTAATAGAAACCCAGACTACGATGTTGACGAGAGTAAATTTGAAACCCATGTGCACGTCAAGCTCAATGTTTAAGATTTGGAAGATTAACCATACAACAATTAAATGCCGATTTTCAAAAAAAGCTTTCGTTTGAAAACATAAAGACGTTGAATGTAACTGCGCGATTACATTTCTGTGTAAGATCAAGAACATCATTTTCAGGAAGGCATACATACAGACTTAATTACACGTATATATACTGAAATAAATAAGTTTAGCAAGTAAATATGGATATCTAGCTTAAATAAATCTATTGTAATTTTATAATGTAAAGTATTAAAAACATTGGAATGACATAGGGTGATATTCTTTTTCATCTGTTATTTGTGCTCCAATGTAAGTATCAGAGTTATCTCCTATTTAGTTAAAACAGCATATTTCACATTTAAAAAATATAAATATGGTAAAGAGCTTGATTAAACTTTATTAAATAACTATTCTGGGTCTCAAGTTAATATGAAAAAGGCACGGCCGGATTTATCCAGTTTGAGTAATAAATTTAAAATTTCAAACTGAGGATACTGCACTAATCGGATCCTCCTTGTATATGTAAACAAATACTGAGAATCACTAGCCTAATAAATTGGCTCCTATGCCGTTTTTTTATTATAATTCTATGTTCTATGTAACTGTAACTCGCCGATACGAAAAAAATCAAAAAATCATTAAACGTGTATTTTAACACACTACGAGATTCACGTGCATGTGTTCAGTACGGGCCATTCGACAGACTCTGTCAATTTCAGATAAGTTCAGAATCAATCGAGATGTTGCGAAGGTGTGTGGAAGTAGGTGGAATGGTCAGGTTCTCAAAGATATCCCAACATACTGTTGTTTTGTTTTATCAAATTTACACCTATATCAATGGTGTGCCCCCGCCCCATCCCCACCTCCATCCACCAACCATCCCCCACCCCATCATCACCACAACCCGAATGTTTTTGTTTTGGATTATTTGGATATTAACATTTAAATTTGAACACAATCATTTACATATAAAACAATTTAGATTAAATTCAGATGCACAGATGAAATATCGATAAAAAGAAAACTGAATCGAGGTCACAATAAAAAAATGCTAGATTCTCATCCCCTCCGTCCCCGAGTTGCTTTTCGACCACACATTTCTTTAAAATGACAGCATTTTTTAATTAAAACTGATAAAAAATAACATTTCACAGCCTTTTTTCTAATGGTATATACTGGCTATATAATTTATTATTGTTTGAAAAATCGAATAGTGGAGCTGCGCTATTCTCCGACAGCTCTTTTTAATTATAAACTGCGTATTAAATTATTACTTAGTGGTGGGGAAAAAAATGGACCAAATTCTAATAATATATATATACATTACATGTATTGTCAACATTATTCATGGAAATGCTGGAAACTGGAGCCAGATTAAGATTTTTAGTCATTGGTTTATAGTTATCTAAATCAAAGATCCAAAATACTCCTTCAATTAATATTTAATCAGTCCATATTTAATCAAATAGTGTATAATTACTTATTATTGCGTGAAGAGAAAAAAGAAAAAAAAAAATGTTAGGGACTTGAACTCGGATCTTCTGCAAAGAAGTCGGGAGATGTTACCATTAGGCCACGGCATCAAACGCGTGACGTCATAATTAAATAGTATATATTCTAATGTTTTAGGCTGATTTTATGACTCGTAATACTCACGGAAGACCTAAATACTGTGAATAGTAGCGTCAATAGTGCTTATTAAACTGCAAAGTCAGTTGAAATTGTTCTATTTAGTCGTATTTATCGATTATTGGTCGATAAGTGGTCACGGGCGACACAGTCAGTCTGATACGCTTTAATTGCGGAATTTAACGAAAAGTTCCGATGGCATTGATCGTACAAAGTCGGTCAATTCCGTCATTCTTCGGTGATAGCGAGATGTTGCGAATGGCACCCAGACAAGGAACATCGCCGAAGAGGCCCGAAATGAAATTACCATGCCTATCAGCGGAAGTAGCTACTGGTTTCCCATTCCGTAAGCTTGACTCCCATATACTTGGCCGAAATCGGAAACTAAAGGGATAATTTTTTTCAAACTCATAGTATGTGAACAAAAGTTGAGACCGTTAAGGGGATTTTCATCCCCTATAAAACACGTAAAACTAATTGACAATAACCTTGCCATTTTAAAGATATATGGAACCAAAGTTTACCATTTGTGAAATTACCTCCCTTTACATTGAGAATAAGAACAATTTTTTTTTCGCAGATATCGTTTGCAAACAATGCCCTGTATATAGTCCATAATTATGTTAAATATATTGTTTAGGACCGCTGCCACGCATAGTCTAGAACATGAGCAATGGGATTTACCATGTTATTTACTTGCTAAACTTATTTCTTTCAGTATATATTTCCTCTGGATAGCAAATATATTTAGATACTTTGTTATGTGTTTATATTTTATATGACATTTAACTTTTCCTTGTCTTTAAGTTTATAGCGCGTTAGCGGTAAGGGGTATTGGGTTTGGTTGAGGGAGTGCCAAAATAACTCGTAAAATAGGATATGACTCGGTGAAAATGATAGGCTGGCTACGGGAAAAGAATGTGTAAGAAAATAGTTGACATATATATATCCAAGATGATAAAGGGACGCATACTTTTAGTAACCCTTGCATCTCAAGCGCATTTATTCTTTCTGCAAATTTATAAATCAAATAAAACGGTTTTTGTGTCCCGTTATCACATGAATAGTTATATGAGGACAGCGATCTCAGACGGAGATGACATATAGGACGAATACAAATTACAATATGAACAAAAGCAAATGAGATTTTCTTTTACTATTTATCATTGTTTTAGCATGTGTTAACGCTTCGACTGATTAATAAAGAATGTGCCGACGGCTCATATTACAATATCAAATTACAGATATACTTTTGGTCGTATGTATTTTCACTAGTTTAATTAGAATTTTGAATCAAAAAGAACAACAAAACTAGACAGATGTGTTCATTTACGAAAATGTTTTTATGTTACAGTTCGGTTTGTTTATTTGTATATGCAGTTGCATAAGTTACTTCTCACGTTTACCCTAACAATGTCTTCAACATTCAAGTTCATGATCTCTAGTACACATGTTAAACACTGTCATTGCCGTTAATTTACATATGACTAACTCTTACTCTTAGGTCGTATTCATGAATGTGGATATTGAGACGCATTAAAATTGTTTATGTAAACAGATTTTCTCACATACACTCGTTTTCTATGAATTGTTAATGTACACATAACGTGCATTTATATCAATAATGCAATCATATAACAAGAGTAAGCAGTAAATACTATAACAAAACCAGAGCTGTTATCTGATATCCGACATGTTTACCTTTTGTCCGCTTAATCATACCTTTATATCTGATAGTATTTGCCTGCCTACCTCGGGTCTATTTTCAGTCATATGTGTCATTGTAGCATGGTAACATACAATTCTCTTTGTTCGGGCACAGGTGTAAATCGTTTAATTGAAAATAAGACCTGTCAGAATAACTGTGAGAATAACAGTGAGAATAACAGTTAGAATAACTGAAATAGAGCTGAAATGGACATGCTACAAAACAAATAGAGTATGGTTTCATCTCGATGGTTAATTTAAACACCTCGATGGCTACGCCCATCTCGATGTTTAAATGAACCAACTCAATGAAACCATACTCTATCTATTACTTGTAGCACAGTCGGTGACATTTCCTTTGATGAATGCAGAGCATTAAATCGTAAAATTTAGGGTAACTAAAGGAGAGTGGCTTTACCGTACTACAACTACCAGATATTGGAATTTAGAGTACGGTCACTATGACGTCACAGTGTTACTAAGTAATCCATGCTACAAAAAAAGATAGAGTCTGTCTCAGCTCGTTGGTTATTTAAACAACTCGATGGGCTACGCCCATCTCGGTGTTTAAATAAGCCAACTCGCTGAGACCAGACTCAATATATTACTTAGTGTATTCATCATAATTTGTACAATTCATTCATTCATATGCAGTATGGTGATAACGTGTTTGTTAGAGGATATTACCTGGCGGGGATATCATTATTTACACTGTCCCGTTTTATTGGGATGGTAATAAGGTAGGAGTGAGGTTTGATGCACCTTAGAACCTGGTTTAAACCCGAAAGCTCTTTTTCGTCACTGACCGTTCTAAGGCGGTAGCCCTATTGCCAACCCCTTTATCTTTGAGATGACATATCTTGCCTTTTATTCAGTTGTAACTGTTGTTTGTTTCTATGCGTGTTTTGATTGACTTGTCCTTGAATGCTACATTTTCTGTTCGACTTTCTACATTTCCAGAGTTAACCGGTGCCAAAATACAAACACAGTTTGACTTTGATAACAACAATAACCACCAAATCGAAATAGGCTGTTCCAAAGTATATCCCTAAGGCTGAGTCGGCGGCTCACTAAGGAATTCATTTTAGCTCAATTTTACAACCCGCCCCATTCTAACCTAGAAAGTTCAAGTTACTCGCACACAAATGCATACCACTCCGCCTATCAAGAGCATAATCCCCACACACACACCACCACCACCACCATCACCACCACCACAGTCTCAGGATTTTTTATTAAACTCCGTCTCTCTTTTCTTATCTAAGGAAACGGTACCTCAACCAGAAGTTATACCTCAGCCAGAACCATCTCTTCCTGCCTTTTTGTTCAACTAGCTATTAGCCCTCCCACCGGTCACCCGGCCGAAAAAAAGTTTCCTTCCCATCTCCCTTGTCTGGCTTTTGTTTTACCCCAAAGGAAAGCCACTTCTAATTAGAATACCCAGCCCATGTTGAAAATACAACACACGTTTCAAGTGCTCCCTCACATCCCAAGAAAAATAATATTATTTACCTCACTTCTCATATCTTTTGTTTATCCAGTAACCCTCTTTTCTCTGAAAGTAATTTTGTCTTCACTTCTCCCTTTTTTACCAAAGGAAAGCTACTTTTGACCAAGATTCTCATAGCAAACTCACTTATCAAGAGCCACCACCAACCCCTTAACCTCAATTACTTTTTTGAGATTCCGCAACCTCCACACACGCACGCACGCAACCACGCACGCAGGCACGCACGCACGCACACACCTCTTGAATATCGAGTACTTCCCTGTGATTCCCCATCCCACTCTCCTTGAATATTTCAGTATCCACACCTCTTTTACAAAAGGTAGCTTACTTTTGACAAAAGATCCCGCCTCATTTGGGAAAAAACACTAATCCATACCCAATTACTTTATTTTATCCCCTACCCGCACCACCCGCCCTCTACCCCAAAAACACACTCATTTACCCCTTTTTACCTAAGGTTGGCGGCTTTTGAAAAAGACCCTTCTATGAACCGTCCTACCCCACCTTCGGGTATATCCCTGTAATTCACCAAACCAGCCTTGTGTCTCTTTTACCCCAGAGAAATGAGAAGAATACTGGGGAATTCAGGAACCCTTCCTTCCTTCCCTCCATCCCTCAATCCCTCCCTCCCTCTCTCCCTCCCTCCCTCCTTTCATCCCTCCCTCGTTCCTTCCTTCCTTCCTTCCTTCCTTCCTTCCTTCCTTCCTTCCTTCCTTCCTTCCTTCCTTCCTTCCTTCCTTCCTTCCTTCCTTCCTTCCTTCCTTCCTTCCTTCCTTCCTTCCTCCTCCTTCCCCTCCCTCCTCCTTCCTTCCTTCCTTCCTTCCTTTTCCTTCCTTCCTTCCTTCCTTCCTTCCTTCCTTCCTTCTCCTTCCTTCCTTCCTTCCTTCCTTCCTTCCTTCCTTCCTTCCTTCCTTCCTTCCTTCCTTCCTTCCTTCCTTCCTTCCTTCCTTCCTTCCTTCCTTCCTTTCCTTCCTTCCTTCCTTCATTCCTTCCTTCCTTCCTTCCTTCCTTCATTCATTCATTCATTCACCCACTAATGCATTTTTTGTTAACTACTCTATGTTAGCCACCACTCTAGTGGTATTTAAAGGAAACCGTCCTTTTCCGCACTAAAGCAAGTAATACATTATAACAAACATATGTGTATAAATATATTTATAGCCTACTCCATAGATATGTTCCAACAAAAACAAAAATAAGTAAATATAAGTGCTATTTAAAACAAGAAGATTATAAACATACTATAGTACACAGCGTGTTGTTGATATCTTGCTAAAACCAACAAAGGAAATATATGAAATACATCTGGCTAATATATATAAATAATACAATATATAGTCCTATAGCAAATAATAAGGTATTAAACTTACTTATTCGCCATATATGTTATTATTAAATCCAATAAACCATTAGTGTACACCACTTTGTGAATACTGAAAGTTGATGCGACTATATGCCATACTACTCATGACGTAACTGGTCCGCAGAAAATAATCTATTTTTTAAATTCTTAGAAAAACGTAATCGATTTGGGGAAAATATAATGACCTATTTCTAAATTCATAGAAAACATTATTGAAATAATTAAATTATGCATTGTTACCGGAAAAATTAATATATATTCATGTTTAATGTATTTGCGATTAAGCAAAGTTGTATTGCGTGTGTATGTTGAATTAGTTGTGGTATGTACATTTTAAAGGGACACATGGCAATCTTGAAATATGTATCATGCATTAAAATTGGCACCTCGATTTATTGATCAAGTATCATTATTTTGACTTTAAACTTGCTGGAATACATTTAAATAAAAGACAATATAACCTGGAGTGTTTAATTTTCTTTCGTTTTCTGTCATAGGTTTACGTATCTGTCGTATAGGTGCAATATAACCAACAAACAGTAAAACAGTTTGCTTTATACATGTTACGTAGGAAACCAAATGGACGTTTAGAGAGATTACGAATCATGATTGTCATTGTGTCCCTAATAAATAACAATTGTGGTAAATCAATATGGATATTGATACGCAACTGTTCCAATAAATAATTCACAAACAAGTTTATATAGACAATCTATTTTAGAATTAACCTGTAAACACATTAATTTCAAGGACGAAGATGAAAACATATTCATTTACCTTAGAAGGCAAAACGTCCCTTACTCAAGATAGTAAACTTCTATAAATAGGTGTTTAGACTGTATATCATGTATATAGAACATTTGTTTATATCGTGTGTTTGTATCTAATAATATCACTGTATAATTCTGACACGAATAGTATGCAATATCTGGGTTATCTTGTGTATTTGCAAAAAGGGGATATGATATCCATGATTCCCATGTGGGAAGACGTTCAACAGGGTCCACATCAAACATCTAAATATCACCACAGCACAAACACATCACATCCCTAGCGCTCTGAAAGGAACATCGCAACAACAAACGCGAGAGTACAAGAGAACGGCCTGTGTAGAAGACGTGCCCGACAGAGGTGCATACTATGGAGTTGTACAAGTTGTATACACTTGGCAGACAACTCGGATAACTCTGTCTTGTTCAATCAGCGGAGATGACAGTGAGCAGCCCAATCTGACACTACTATTACTTGTTTACCATGTAGTGTGACTTCAGACACCACCGGACAACATCTCACCGCCAAAGCAACAACTACACAGAACGACCGTGAAACATCACTCCACACTACACAATATAAACGATCATAGTTAGGCTGAAAAAAGTCACGGATGACCCTTATCCTTTTAGGAGCAATGGATAACAGGTCAAGGTTGCATGACCTGATCTTTCAAAACATTTCAAACTCTATCCGCACAAAACATTTCAACCGATATTTCCACCTCAGCAACTTCATGGATAGATATTCAAGGTGAACGGTTGATCTCTGTTTGTTTGAATGTTAGTAGGTCAAAGGTCAATGTCGCCATGATCCGATCATGACAATCCATGTCCGCAAAAAAAACTTCAATATATATAGCCATGTTTATTAAACTTCAAAGATAGACTGTTCACGGTAAACCAATGACGTTATATATTTGTGACAATTAAGTTAAAGGTCAAGGTCCAATATCCGCCGGATAATACTCTAATCTATAAATCGAGTTCTTCATATTCCACAGTCTGTCCGAAGCAAGCGGTGATCCATATCATAAGAGTCATATGTCAATGTCTTCGTGACCCGTTCATAAAAATATATTTGTTGTATGGATAACACGATTCAAAGTATTGAGCCGTGAAATTTGGACAATTTCATTTGAAATGCAAATAATAGGTGAATCAGGTAAAACAGCACACATGACTGAATGTTGGCATTATTT